>MU105558.1:1076212-1386981 GCA_012274485.2 Sinapis alba | reverse complement strand
GAAAGGCCTCCCAAGAATCAAAGGATCCTTAGGCTCTTCATCCATCTCAAGTACTACAAAATCAGTGGGCACTTCACAGTTACCAATCATGACGGGAAGGTCTTCCAAGATACCTATAGGGAGTTTCACAGAGCGATCAGCCAACACCAAGGAGATCCTACACTTCTTGTACTGGGTAAACCCAAGCTTCTTGGCAATAGACAAGGGCATGAGGCTGACACTCGCTCCCAAGTCACAAAGACACCTCTCAAAGGTCAAAGGTCCAATGGCACAAGGTAAAGTGAAGCTTCCTGGATCCTCAAGCTTTCTAGGGACAGTCAACCTCTGGATGATGGCACTGCACTCATGGGTAAGAATCACCATCCCTTCCATTTCTTTCTTCTTTTGTGCCACAGCATCCTTCAAGAACTTACTATACTGAGGTACCAACATGAAGGCATCAATAATGGGCATTGTGATCTGAACTTCACTCATTTGCTTCTCAAATAATGCTTTGTATTTCTCCAAAAGCTGTCTCTTGAACCTACCGGGAAAGGGAAGCTTTGGCTCATAGGGAGGGGGATTGAATGGAGCTCCTTTTGATGGAGTGGCAGCTTCATCCTTGTTCACAACTTTCTTCTCTTCTCCAACTTTCCCTTTTCCTTTGGCTTCAACTATCTTCTCCAAGATTTCTTCATTAGTCTTCTCATCAACAATCACCACATCATCATCTACATTGATGACCACCTCCCCGCCTTGCTTCTCATTATCCTTAATGAGAACTTTAGAAGGTAACTCTCTACCACTTCTTAGTGTGATTGCTTTCAATGTCTCTTTGGGGTTTTGCTCTGATTTTCCGGGAAGAGATCCCATTTGGCGATTGGAGGAGGAGCTAAAGGAAGCAAACTGATTTTCTAGGGCTTTGAACTTGTTGTTGAGCTCATTGTAGCTCCCATCAATCTTGGTGTGAATGTTTTTCAACTCATATCCAATGTTCTTCTCACTCCTTGCTTGAGCATCCAACAGTTGTTTGAACATTGCTTCCACATTGGAGCCTGTGGATTGAGAGTCGGAAGAATTTCCTTGGGCTTGAGTAGATTGGTTCCCTTTGGTGGAGAAACCGGGAGGATAGTTTTGCTTAGCTTGGTAACCACCTTGTTGGTTGTTGTAGAATGGCTTTTGTTGATAATTGTTGTACTGAAAGTTTGGCTCCTTCTTGTACCATGTGCCATTAGCATTCACAAAGCAAAGCTCTTCTTGACCCTCAAGACCCTCAACTTCATTTACCACAGCTGTGACCTCTTTGCTCTTTTCACCAACAAAGTTCACTTTCTCTTGTTTGGGTCTGTCCAAAAGAAGCATGTCAATCTTGTCTTGTAGAGCTTTCAACTCCCTCTTGGTGCTTTGATCTTCACCTCCACTGCCTCTATTGCTTCTATCATACTCTTCGTTGGAAACCGTATCACTTTGAGCCATGTTCTCTACCAGCTCTAAAGCATCTCTTTCAGTTCTCCCCAAGAAGAAACCATTGCTAGCAGTATCAAGTCGACTTCTATACTTGGGTAAAGCACCTCTGTAGATGATACTAAGTTGACTCTCCAGGCTGAAACCATGATGAGGACATTGAGAGATGTAGCTTCTGAACCGCTCATAAGCTTCCCCAAAGCTTTCAAGATTATGTTGTTGAAATCCAGAGATATCATTTCTCAGCTTGGCAGTTCTTGAAGAAGAGAAGAACTTGTTGAGGAATGCCTTCTTGCAGTCATCCCAAGTGGTGATAGAGTCACTTGGAATGTTCTTCTCCCATATGTGATCTTTGTCTCCCAAAGAGAATGGGAACAACCTTAGCTTGAGAGCATCTTCAGAAACTCCATTGGTCTTTGATAATCCACAATATCTGTCAAATTGATACAAGTGATCAAGTGGATCTTCTACAGCAAGGCCATGGTACTTGTGGTTCTCTATCATGTTGATCAAGCTGGACTTGATCTCAAAGTTGTTGTTTTCCACAGCTGGAGCTCGAAGTCCCAACCTATTTCCATGAATATGAGGTTGATCATAGGTGCCAATAGGGCGAGCTTGGCGCTGTGGATGGTTAGGTCTAGGGTTATCAGCTCCCTGACCATTGCCCGCTTGAGCATCATTGTCAACGTGAGGTTGTTGATCCATGTCCAATCCCAACCTTAGTATGTGAGCACAGTTCTCGTCTTCTCGTCTCTTTCTTGCGATTTCTCTTTCAAATGCTCTGATATCGTCAACTCGGGGAACAAGATCAGTAGGTCCTCTGCTCCTCAAGTTCATATACCTGAGACACAAAAGAGATGAAGAAAGTGTGTAAGTAATCAAGTAAAAAATAAAAACTTAGTCTCAAGCAAACAACCAAATCCCACTGTCAAAATCTACTTAGAACTGGCAACGGCGCCAAATTTGATAAGGATTTTTCAAGGATCCTAATATCAAAGTAATATAGAAAGATGTCAATCCGATTCTAAGTGATCTCAATGCAACGGGAATACAAGTTCATGCTTAATCTAAGTGCAACAAGTGGATGATATTATCATGTAACAAACTAATAAGACTAATCTTAACTTAAACTTTGGTTCAATAGGAAGTAAAGAGACTCATGGGTGTAGGGACTTGATTTCAAGTGACTAAGATTCAACCTAGGTTGGCAAGCTATCAATCAATGGTATCCTTAAGTCTAGACACAATCCTAAACAAGCTCTTTTTCAAGATGAATGTTCATTTACTTTAACTAATCAAACATCAAATGTCTTTGGTTGAAATAGCTAAAGCAATCATTAAGAACTAGTCCATTAACTATCTAAACAATCCTAACATCAAATGTCTTTGGTCAAGAATGCTAAGAGCAAAATCAACTTGGTTCGGGCATTTCATCGAACACCTTCCGGGTGAGATGCCTAATGATCTAGATTAGAGAGGCCAACACTAATCTAGCAATAAGAATAGAAGATGAGCAAGGAAACAAAATGATCTAACACTAAACACCCTAGATCTTCACTCAATCACTCTAATCACCCTAACCCATGAATCTAAAATGTAACTACTCACTAATAGACATGTTAAACCCAAAAACTATGGATGATTCAAGGTTAAACATGATTAGTGATCAAGATAAATCAATAAACACAAGATAACAAGGTGAAAAGATGATAAAGGATGAATCTTTCACCAAATTGCAAAAATGTGTTTTTAGAGAGAAAACAAGATAAAAATCACCACCTGGTCTAAAGTGTATTTATAATAATCCTAAAAACGAACCGGGTCAACCCAACAAACCTGGATCGACCCGACAAAGTAGTCTTTTTCGCCTGTAGCGACTTTGTCTCCCCGCTACGTCATGGTCGCTAGCTGGCTCTTGTGTTCTTCAGGGCGTGTAGCGACTTGCAGTCGTCGCTACACCATGTCGCTAGGATGTCCGGAGAAGTCTTTAGCGACTTACTCAAGTCGCTACACTCACGTCGCCACAGCACTTAGTAAATTTCGACTGGTCTTCAGATTCTTGTAGCGACGAGCTCAAGTCGCTACACCATGTCGCTAGTAGGCTCGCAAAACTCGTAGCGACGAGATCAAGTCGCTACTCCATGTCGCTTGGAGTCTCGTAAATGTTCATAGCGACTACGTCATGTCGCTACGCTGGTGTCGCTACGGTATCGCCTTTGAGTCGATGTCTTGTAGCGGTTAGAGGAGGTCGCTAGGCTTTGTCGCTAGGAAGCTCGGGTGGTTGCTTAGCGACTTGTTTATGTCGCTACGTCCATGTCGCTACGGTGGTGAGGCATGGNGAGTCGATGTCTTGTAGCGGTTAGAGGAGGTCGCTAGGCTTTGTCGCTAGGAAGCTCGGGTGGTTGCTTAGCGACTTGTTTATGTCGCTACGTCCATGTCGCTACGGTGGTGAGGCATGGTGACGACTTATGCTCAAAACATCTCTTCTTTGGTTCCAAAACATCCCAAATGCCTCCAAAATCATCATAGAGAATCTCCAATACCTGAAATAGACATATGCAATGCTATGCAACCCAAATAAACTCTAAATACATCTAAATGCTAGATAAAATGACTAAAAAGCAACCTAAAATCATGTAAATGCACAAGATATCAATCCTCCATCCTCGTTCTCGTCTTCTCCGTCAGAGCCTCCACCACTGAGCAAAACCCACCACCGATCGAAACCCACGATCGATCGAAACCGAACAAAAATCAAACCCCACCAAGGATGATCCTCCGTCTTTTGTCGCTTCTATCCTCCGTCATCTCCGCCACAACAACGATCGAAACCCACAAAGGAGGAAGACGAAGGACGAAGACTGTCTCGGTCCTGACGGCGTCTTCTCGGCTTCTCCGGCAGAAGAACGTTGTGTCACGGTCCTCACAAAGTCTCGGTGAGTTTGCAAGAGTTGATCTTTCTTTCCATTGTTAGGCTGTGGCTAGTAATTACGGTAATAAATGTTTGTTAGGTTGTGGTTAGGGAATAATCGTGTGATTAATGGTTCTGAACAACTACTTGTGATGAATGCTTGTGTGCTTTAGGTAAAAAATAAGTTAGATACATGTCTTCTCATTGCTATTGAAAAACTTGTGATGAATGCTGAAGTAAATCCATTAAGACACATATCTACCACAATCTTCTTTTCATCTTCATCGTCTATTAAAACTGTGGTGCCATCTTTCCTTCATTTCCTCATCTCGCATAATCTCTTTCTCTCTTCCTTGAAACACATTTCTCTCTTCCTTGAAACACATTTCTTCTTCTTTCTGCCATTGTAAAATATGGACTCTACGAACTTTGTTGACCTCTTGAACAGTCAACGGGACACTGTCCTTCCTGAACTCTTTCCTAATCTAAGCTTTTCACTCGATGGGAATCTAGGATCATCACACCCCCCTCTCTTCAGTACTCAAGGAACTGCAACGTCAAGCTGCTGTGAAGACTCACCTCCACATCGCAAAGGAAGAAAGAAATGGAGTCCCTCAGAAGATCTAGTGCTCGTTAGTGCATGGCTAAACACCAGTAAGGATGCTGTTGTAAGCAATGAGCAGAAAGCTCCTGCTTTCTGGAAACGCATTGCGGACTACTATGCAGCTAGTCCAAAGGTGGAAAGAGGTGATAAGCCAGAGGCTCTTCAGTGTAAACAAAGATGGCAAAAGATGAACGACCTGGTATGCAAATTATGTGGATCCTATGCGGCTGCAACAAGACAGAAAACAAGTGGGCAAAATGAGGCTGATACAGTTAAACTTGCACATGAAATCTTCTACAACGACCATAAAATTAAATTCAACCTTCACCATGCTTGGGAGGAGCTGAGGTACGACCAGAAATGGTGTGAAGCTGCTAGTTGCAAGATTGATGGCATCAGTAAGAAGAGAAAGTGTGATGATGGAGCACAATCAGAAAGCTCTCAAGCAGCTTCAGCTCTCGGTGAGTCACCCACCAAACGCCCTCCTGGTGTTAAGGCATCAAAAGCAGCATCTGGTAAGAGGAGTATAGCAGATCACGAGTCATCCAAAGCCGCTTCTGCTGAGTTTCTGGCCATGTGTTCTATTAAAGAGAGAGATTTGGCAGTTAAAGAGAGAGATTTGTCAGTTAAAGAGAATGTTAAGAAGATGGATTTGCTTGACCGACTCATTGCCAAACCTGAGCCACTTTCGGAATCAGAAGAAGCTCTTAAGCAGAAACTTATAGCAGAGATGCTGCTAAATTAGTTCATGTTTTGTTTTTCTTCATGTTTTTAATAATTATCTATGTAGTTCATGTTCTGTTTCTGTTTCTGTTTCTGTTTATGTTGTAATGTGTAATTTGTTTTATTAACGAGTTTCTGTTTCTGTTTCTGTTGTAATGTGTAATATGTTTTATTAGTTCATGTTCATGTTCTGTTTATGATATTTGTATGTATGTGCTGATACACTTTTTATGTGTTTGATGTGCAGTTAGTGAAGAGTGGAAAAGGGTCACGAGTTTGCAAGCTGTCACATGATGTCAAGAGAAGTCACGAGTTTGCAAGAAAAGGGTCACATATTTGTATTTTTCTGAGTCTGTTGTGCAGTTTATGAGTCACGTATATGTATCATTTCGTATGTATGTGTCACGAGAAACCATTCTATGTTAAACTGTGTACTCACGAGATGGTTGATCTTAATTTTGTATATGTCACCTATAAAAGAAAATGGTTGATCTCTTCTTCATTATTCTCTTCTTCATTATTCTCTTCTCGCAAAACACACAACATTTGTATTTCTCTATTTGATATACAAACACAACAAAACCATCATAAAAAAGCCTTTTCTCTTCTATTTGATATAAACAATTTCTATGGCTTCTTCTTCTCATAACAATTTTGAAGAAGTAGATGGCCAAAATTTTGATGAATATTTTGATCAATACTTTGATCAACATTTTGATCAAACTTTCGAGAATTTGGCAACAGAAGAGAAAGTACAAAAAAAAGAAGAAAAAAAAGAGTTCATATCGAAAGAAACCGTGAAGAAGGCGATCAACGTTTATGAAATGATTATTTCAGTGAAAGTCCAACATATCCTCTAAATCTATTCCGACGACGATTTAGAATGAACAAGCCACTGTTCATTCGTATTGTTGATCGCCTCTCTAACGAAGTTGAATTTTTTCGACAAAAGAAAGATGCTCTCGGAAGGCTTAGTCTCTCTACACTTCAAAAGTGTACATCAGCCATTCGTGTCTTGGCATATGGTACTGCGGCTGATGCTGCTGATGAATACCTCCGACTCGGTTCAACTACTACTCGGTTGTGTGTGGAATATTTTGTAGAAGGAATAATAAATTTATTTGGCGATGAGTACCTCAGAAGACCGACACCAGCTGATCTTCAACGTCTACTATATATTGGTGAGCAACGTGGATTTCCCGGGATGGTAGGAAGCATCGATTGTATGCATTGGAAGTGGAAGAATTGTCCTACCGCTTGGAAAGGTCAATATTCACGTGGTTTGGCTAAACCCACAATCGTTTTAGAGGCGGTTGCTTCGTATGATTTATGGATATGGCATGCGTTTTTCGGACCTCCAGGTACCTTAAATGATATCAACGTCCTTGATCGTTCACCTGTTTTTGATGATATAATAAATGGCCATGCTCCACATGTCACTTACTTTGTCAATGGAAGAGAGTATCATATGTCTTACTATCTCACCGACGGTATTTATCCAAAATGGGCAACTTTTATCCAATCTATTCGAGAACCGCAAGGGCCGAAAGCGGTTTTATTTGCTAAACATCAAGAAGCTGTCCGAAAAGATGTCGAGCGTGCTTTTGGAGTCTTGCAAACTCGATTTGCCATTATCAAAAATCCTGCTCGTTCTTGGGACAAAGCCAAAATTGGAAAGATTATGAGAGCATGTATCATACTCCATAATATGATAGTTGAAGACGAACGAGATGGATACACTCATTTTAATGTTTCTGAGTTTCAACACGGAGAAGACACCGGAACATCACATGTCGATCTTAATTTTTCCACAGAAATGCCTACAAATATCGCCAATATGATGGGTATTCGAACTGCAATTCATGATCTACATACCCATCAACAACTCAAAGCCGATTTGGTTGAACATTTATGGACTTGGTTTGGACGTGATTGAAACAACTACCAAGCTCATATGTTTTAAAAAATTATTCTCGATTGTTGTACTATTTTTAATTTAAATTTTCTTTTGCTTCTATATGTGTTCTTTTAATATGTTTTATTTAATAAATAAGTTTTATATTAAAAAAACATATATTTTTTTTTTAATTTAAGAACTTCTAGTTAAGAAACTCCCAATGCACCTACTAAAATGGGAGTTTCTTAACTAAGGTTATTTGATTAGTTTTATTAGTTAAAAAGTAACTAAGAAACCCATTGGAAGTTATAGGGTTAAACATGCTCTTACACGTTTTCAGTTTTTTTTATATAAAAAAAAAACAGCTGCACATTGTTACCATTGGCACACGTGACATTTTTGGCATTATTGCATAGATGATAGGTGTCCCAAGTAACATTGGATATCGACTTTCTAACGCAGGCGTAGAGTCAGTAGACTGTATAGTACATTCAAACTGTAGTACAACTTTAATTCTTTACCCTCCTTTTTGTTTCTTTTCATCAACATGTCACCCTTTTACTGGGTCGATACTCCGTTATATTCCTTGTTCGCTCAAAATGTGAGTGCCGACAAAACAATAAAAGATCAAAAATAAAATATGTCAGTTCGACTGAAAAGTATCTTGAAGAAAGTAACAAAAGTATTATTTTCACGCTTTCAAATCATTTGTAGAAAAATCAGTTTTAGGAATGGATTCAAGAACTCTTCCAATAATCCATAGACATGTGGATGCTCTAATCCATAGACAGCTGTATTATATTTGAATAAAAAAAGACAGCTGTATCATTAAAAAAAATTGAAACGTATCTTAGTTTGGTCAAAGAGGTCGGTTTAGATATCGGATTTAATGGTACCGTTTGAAATCGTCAAACAAGAGGGGGGCATATACCAATCGAAATATATATACCGGTTTTATACTGTATATCATTGTTTCAAAACCAGTTCTGTACTTTTATTTGTAGCAATAGAGAACGTACATTTCATGTTGTGGACCACTTCTGGATTTTGCATGGTTGGACGGTGACGACCCTGCCGTGAAATATGAAACCGGGCATAAACGCATTTACTTTTTTTTAAAGTTTCCATACTTACAATTTTTTTTCCTTCATTAATTATCTTTAAGCAACAAATTAGCTCGGAATATAGCATTACAAATCCGTTAATAAGAAGAAAAAGATGCATTTTTACAAGAACCCTAAACAAAATCTACTCGAGGAAAAGAAAATAAACGTAAGTTAGAACATAAACGACATAACTATTATCTTGAAATAGCTAGACACTAAGTTTTACAAATGCATATATTTTTCGAGGAGATCATATAATGCAACAAGAGAGACCGTTTGTCGCTGATCGTTACTATACTGATCTTACGGTGTACATTTTTCCTACCGGTCAAAGGCACAAAGCGGCCTTAACGTCGAGCCTCCAAGCGAAACCTCCATTGTCCATCCTCCACGCGTCGCACGGCACCGTGACAGAGCTTCTCTCACGATCTTGACACGTGAACTGTAGTTTCACCCTACATGTGAAAGCAGCGTACGTTAGCATCGGCCTCTCCCTCATCACCAACCGTACGATAACGTGAAAACTATCGCCGCTCATATTCTCCGGTGCACCTTCTTCCACCGGAATATTATCCCTCGCCATCTTCCTGTAAGCGTCGTTTGTCCACGTCACTCTACCTGAACCGTCCGATATGAAACCAGGACACGTGTCTCTCACAGGATTCATCTTCCTTTCTTCGTCAGATCTCCCCAGACCATAGCCGTCCATCCAGGCGTCCGTTACACGCTCCACCGTCATACAAGAAGAAATCACCAGCTTCCTCCGCATAACATCCACCGTCTGGTTAGCCGGAGTAAACATCCCACCGCCGTCGCTAAAACTAAGCCAAAACGGACCCTGCTGCTTCTCCACCGACAATTTATCCGGCGTCTCAGGCAACAGAGAAAGTGTCACCTTAGTATGCCCGCCGTGAACGACGGATTTATCTGATCTTCTCCGCGGAGTGCACCTCCTGGCGTTACCACTATTCTCTTTCTGCTGAGATTTCCTCTTTCTTTTTCCTCCTTTAAAGGATACATCGGAGCTTCTACCACCGCTCTCTCCGCTGGATACGGGCTTTCCTCCGCTGCCGTCGCTGGTTGGTTTAGGAGCGATGGGACGAAACCGAAGCATGATGCGATCTGCTTTAGACAGATCGTAATGGTACGTTCCAGCTCCGCCGGCGTATCTTGCTATGCAACACTCTCCCCTACTGTCCATCGCTCTCTCTAGTTTGTATAGAAGAATGTTTTAGAATAAGCAAATAAGCTTTTTACTGGAACTGAGGATCATTGAACCAATGGTTAAGGGTTTTATAACGTCTGTGAACTGAACACGTGTTGAGTCTACACTCTTCTTTTGGTCTACAAGGATTGTGATCTAGACACGTGTTGTAGCTAAGCACCCTAGTGTTGGGTTTTGTTGGTCTTCAAGGGTTTTATTTTTGGTTGGTTGCACATGGAAAGTTGTTTATTCTTCTCCCTACTTCGTTTTCTTTTCTGCCTAAGTTATTCGTAATAAAATAAAAGTTTATATTCTCCCTCGTAATAATAGTATCAGCGACATAAAATGATATATAAATGTGACGCCGTGGTACGAGTAATCCTTATAGTTAAATTCATTGTTTCTTATAGTTAAAATGGTAAACGTGGTTCATTATCGTTCCGGCAGAAACAAATATGAACCATAAATTTTAGAACTCCTCGAGTGAAATAGTGTACCCTTTAATGGTTAAATACACATTAGCCATCCGGTTTAGATGTATACCATGGTCGAATTCATTATTCACATCCATTTTATGGATCAGATAGCATGTTTCTAGGTAAACATGGAAACTTATGGATGTCAGATTTTAGGGGTTTTACAACATGAGTTTCTCTCTCAAAAATTAAGTCTCGCTTCTTACTTAAGAACATATTAAACCCAGAAATCCAGTTTTGGGTTTCTTAATTTTTTTTTATTTTTTGGTCTTAAATTAAAAAAAAAAAAATTAAAAACGAATCAATCGTGGGTCACCACGTGTCAATGGGGTCCGTGAACAGTGCAAGAAACAATTCTTATTTAAGAGCTTTTGGAACCGTTTCTTGCACTATTCACGGGTCCCACGTATCAGTGGGACCCACGAACAGTGCAAGAAACCCACTTAAGAACCCTGGATAATCATGCCCTAATCTTTAGGGTTTCTATTGCCCTCTTTTTGTTTCCGGGTGGTTGTTGCTTGCTCTTCATGCAACAACTCGACCATCAATCTTTATTTTTTCTTCTTCGTCTTTATCTCTCATGGTCCTCCTTTTTTTTGTGTGGCTGTCTGAGGTGTTTGTGGTGCTTGTCCGATTCAGATATGTAGCCGTTCATGTGTCAGGGTCAGGCAGAAGGGGTTGTAGCACTTGAGGATGGTGTTTGCTCCTCCTCAGTCTTGTTCTCTTTGATTGCATGGATAGTTCTGTCTCAAAAGACTTTTCTTAGTATGGAAGCGATTTGGTCTGAATGGTGGCGTGTAAAGGTGGAGGTTCGGATATTCGTTTGGGTCCAGATCAGGTATTTCAGATTTTCAGGTATTTTAGTATAGGAGAGTATAGAACACGTTCATATATTTTTGTATTTCGGATCGGGTTTAAATATTTTTAGTTCGGATTCGATTATTTCAGATTGGGTTCAGATATTTAGATTTTGAAAAGAAAAAAAAAAATTTTCATTTTTCAAGTTCTTGTATTTAAAAATATAAGTTTCACCTAACTGTTTTTTTATCTTTTAATAAATTGAATGATTAATAGAGTTGGAGATAACTTTTCAAATATATAAAAATATTAATTTGGTTATTGTTTTTAAATTTTGGATGTAGTTTTTGTTAATACATAAAACAAAAATCTTAACATGCATTTTAAATGAATATTAAATTATTTTGTCTGTAATTATATGTATATTATATGATATTAAAGTATGTGTAATATTATATATAAATATTTTAACTAAATTGAAAGATGTAAACTAGAAATTTAAAGTTAAGTATACATATGTTCGTTATCTTCGGATATCCATTCGGGTTTAGATATTACATGTTCGGGTTCGAATATCTAATCTCTCCTAAATCAATGCTCGTTTAGGTATTTTGTTATTTTGGTTTGGATTTTAGTATGGATTTTTCGGATTGGGTTTGGATACGGGTTCGAGTATCGAGTAAAATGCCAGGCCTAGTGGCGTGTGGGGTTGTTGAGTAAGCTAGCCTGTTCTGACTTCTGAGTGTGTTCCTAGGTGGTGCGGCGCTGGTCGCATTTGGGGTTTTAGATATTCATTTTATTATACATATGAGACGGGTAATTAACAGATTTCTGTCTACGTTTAGGATATAGATCACATAGTCTAACCATGGTTATCTTAGTACTAAGACTTGTTTATTGGTAAGATGTATATGAAACAATAACCATAATAATAAAAGATGTTCTCAAAACTATAATAATAAAAGACAGAAACTTATCAAGTTACAAAAGCACAGGTGATGTTTAATACAAAATATATGTACTTGATTTTAATTTGTATCCGTACTTGAATAAATTATTATATGAATAACTATAGACTAATTGACTATTGGCCACTTTGACGCTTGTTTTTATTGAACAATTTGATATAGTATTAAGTAAACTGTGTTGACCCAAAAAAATATTTTATATATTATTTGAAAAATATTATCATATTTTAGTTATGTTACGTGTTATCAGTACTAGGTGTTTCGCCCGCACATGCGGGCATAATTATTTTAAAAATATTTATAAATAGATGCATTATCAAATCAAAGATCATTAGAATAAGATTTTATTTATGTTTTTAAAATATGTTATATTAATTTAAAAATAATAATTTATTTATATATAACAAAGTTTTCATCACAAGATAAATATTTTTATTAGGTAAAATTTGAAAATACATGTGCATTTAAAATAATTAATAAATTAAATATCAAATTTTGACAAAGGCTATCATTCTAATAAAATTACTTTTATTGCATAAATTAGACTTAAAAACATTCATGTAACATAAAATTGTATACAATATATATATAGATTTATCTTTCTTTTTTATTTTTTTATTTTTAAATTATGATATAAAATATATTTTTAGATAAACACAATATAAATTAAATTTAGATAATGATAATTAAAAAAATTACTAAAATTCGTTTTTAATTATATATTAACAAATATAATTATTCATTAAGGGTAATAATATATTTAACCACTCTAACTTTTAACGTGAGAGCTCGAATGCAAAAAACCACTTCGCAAATAATAGTATAGATAATGTTTCTTAGAATTTTTAGAGAATCAATTTGGTTCATCAAAACAAATATTATATTTTTCATTAAACTAACCATAAAATTAATTATAATGTATAAATATATATTTTTCTTTCCTTAAATAAAACGTACAGAATTAACTAATATGTTAAAATATATATGACAATTAATAATTTTGAATAAGAAAGATTTGATAACAATTGATGCATCTTCTTTTATTTTTGTTTAAATTTTATATTCTTAAAATAAATTAAACAATTATATTAACCACAAAATAAAATTTTAAATTTTCTGTTTATGTTATAGTTGGAATTTTTAAAATGCAATAAATTACTAAAAAAAATAAAAGTCTCACACTAAAATTTTGTAATCAATGATTTTTTTTGTTTATAACAAAATATAATTAATCTATAAATACTATACTTTAAAATATATATAATTTTATTTTAAATATCTATTAAATGAGATTTCCTATTCATATAGATTTATAATTATTTTTATTTTTTATAAGATTTTTTTTAAATTTTTAATATTATTAATATAATTTTCTATTTTATTTTAATAATATAAAATTAAAAAATAAAATAAGATGCATAAATTGTTATTAAATATTTATTATTCAACTTGGTCCAGTTAATTAGGTCAAACAGATTTAAGAAAAAAGTAAAGGAGAACCTGATATGAAGGGAGGAGGAGAGACATTAGGAAGATAGAGAAAAATACAACACAAAGACTGACGATGCGAGCTAGTGTTTCCTCCCATTAGACTTTACTCTCGCCGAGTAACCTTTGTTATTTCTCACTTAATATTGTTCAAACATCTTTGTAACCTCTCTTGATTGATCAATAAAATGAATTTGAAATAACCCACCATCGAGTTTGTTCATCTCCATAGAACCGACCAAACTCATATCCAACTTTTGATGTCTACCGTGGGGCTTCACAAAGTAATGCCAAGAATATCAATATGATCACCGACGACTTAACCGGCATAGAAGAATCAATGCCGGCCACATAAACTGTGACTCTGATGGAAATGATGAAAACCATCATAGACCTTCTTAATCAGCAAGAAGAAGCCAATAAAGAAACAAACGAGCATCTCACCGTCATAACCGATGGCATCCAGCCATCATTTGGCGATGTCAGCGGCCTTGCGACGATAAGGGGACAACTTTTCCAGATGAAAAACCCTACAGCTGGCGGAGGGAACAAGTAAAAACTCGTCAATTCAACATATCTCAATGCGATATATAAACTCAAAGATACACCAAGTGACGAGTTTGACCCCAGAAATCGAGTACGTCCTCGCTGCAAATCTAAAAACCCCCTTCACAAAGAGACTCCCTGAGGTCAAAATCCATCAAACAGATAAGCTATGAATCTCATCCTACTCCGACAAAATAGATCCCATCAACCACGTAATTGCTTTCAAAATAACCATAGGATGAACACACTTTATCGACAAAGAGAAGGATGTCAGATAATGTCAACTATTCGTGGAGCCTCAACAGGCCTGCCTTAACTTGGTTTTCTAGATTGTCTGAAGCCCATAGACAACTTCCACAATCTCTTGGCTAGATTTCTCAAACATAATATAATATTCACTTGTCAAGGAGCTTCCGCATCCGACCTGTGGAAGATGTCCCAATTTTCCAAAGAAGGGCTTAAAGAATTCATGGAGAAGTTCAAACAAGTGATGTCCAAATTACATGTTCCAGATGACACAACAGTGGAGGCCCTACGTAAATTACTCTAAATAAACTCGAAGTTCTAGGAGGACCTCTATGTGAACAGAACTATAACTCTGCAAGATGACCTTCACCGTGCTAACAGCTTCATCACGATGGAGGAAGACATGTATGCATTTTCTATAACAAAGTAGACAAAAAAAAAATATGGTCTACACTGTAGCCGAGTATGAGCAATCAAATTCAGCTGTTGTAGTACGAGAACATGGATGAAATGTTTTGGAAAGAGATGCCGAGAGGAAACTTCAACCCCTCGGACCAACCCTCCTGGCAGTCCTGCACATTCCTTTGATGGAACAACGTATTACACCTACTACAAGGCAAATGGGAACGATACGAAGGAGTGCAAGCAACTCCACAAAACGCTAATGACAACATTCGTCAACGGGCATGCAAACCCCAATCCGTAAAGGAAAAATATGTACAATAAGATCTGGAGTAAAAGAAGAGATAAGAAATATCAAAAGTTTCAGGATAAATTCCAGGAAGAGTGCCCCCAAGATGAAGAAGTTTCTGCATCCCGGCGTCGCGATAATTCAGCCCTTGGAGAATAGAGGCTGTGAATCCAAAGGCTTATCAACATGATTAGGCCCGATCTTCGTCCTCTTTCGAAGAGGAGTCTCAAGCACATGATTTACACAACGCTCAAGGGAAGTCGGCACAAACAGATAGTAGCTCAAAAACGCCTGCCAATCTACGAACAACAATCATAAATATGAAGACAAGGGGGGTTGGATGCATCCGACATATGTCATGAACTCGAGACGAGGAAGCAAAAAACAATAATATAGACATTCCATGTCTATAGTATTCACAAAGAGAGCGTTGCCAACAACCAACCTTTCGTTTCCAAAAATAAAGACATAAGGAAGAAGCTCGACCAACCATCCTAAGATCAAGTTTCTAGTTAGTTACTTTAGAAGCGTGCATAAATGGAAATTCTAGTTAAAATATAATCAGATTAGCCTAGCAAATCTATCATTTAACAATTAAATCCTATAAAATATATAGATCTAACAGGTTGTTTACTCATACATAATTATGGAAAATACAACAATAAACTAAATAAACTGCATAGTTTAAAAATAATAAATATTGGAGTTTCAATCAATCTATGAATGAGCTTTTTGATCTTCTCTCCAAATCTTTCTAAGTGTAAAATAAAGTGTAGCCTAAACAATGACTGGAAAATAGAAAATAGGGTAAAACACTATCTTGTTTTCTTTTGCAAATAGGGAAACTTATGGACCAAAGCGCAATTACTGAAACTTACGTCAGTTTCCTCGGATAGCGTGAGTGTCAACCGACACCATGAGTAAGAGTCGATCGACACTGTCTTCAATTATCAACTCCAACTTCAAATTTTGAAGACAACTTCTCTTGATGCTCCAAGTAGCTCTATAATCTCCAATATGATCCAAAACGTACATGAACATCCAAAGACTCTAAAACATACTCGAAAAAATATATAATCTAAAACCGGATTTATACTATCGTCAAAATCAATAAAAACCAAGTATATCTTCCTTAGAGGAAATCAGAAAATATTAACAAATCTTTTAGTCACCAAGGTAAAGCTACATAAAGCAGCTTCCCTCGTCAAAACTGTGGCAAACCAATCCAAGAGATCTACCGAATGAAGGAATAAGTTATCGAGGTCAGCACTGATAAGGATGATCCCAGACAAACAATCAGGATCAAGGCTTATCTAGGTGACAATCTGAAGGAAGGATTCGTCTCGTTCCTCAAAAACGAGATTGTGGCTCCTATTTTGGAGACCAACGATACATACATAAACCCCCCAACCATGGTGCCAATTTAACCATCTCCGACTGGAGACTTCCCATCATCCAATATCTTGTCGACGGCAAACTGCTATACGAAAAATGAGAAGCTCGTCGGCTTAAGGCATGGAACACCAACTACATCATCATGGATGGAATTCTTCCGCTGGACAGCCAACAAGGTCTTGTTGACATGTATCCATGGAGAAGAAACTAGATTGGTTATGACAAAAAACAATGAGAGAGCATTAGGCAATAACTCCGGTAGACGAGCTCTGGCTCTCAGAGTAAAAGGACTTGGACAATTCTGGCCGACCGTGGTAGCAGATTGCAGAGAATAAGCTTCAGAATTTGGTAAGTGTCAGAGGCACGCTCCGAACATTTGTTGTCCAACTGAACTCCTGAGGACAACTGAAGTGAATTAGAAATTATGCGTTTACGGGATATTTGTGACTGTTGATTTTGAGATATTGCAGCGGTTTAATAATAAATTATCAATATTAACACGTTATAACATTATAAAAATATCAAAAACATACTAACATAATAAAATATAATAATTATTAATATAGTATAATTAATAACAATAATACATTTATTATTTTAGTTTAAATGAAAGTTATAATTTCAATAAAATTTATTTTGAAGATTTATGTTACAACTTTCTTAAGAAAACATTTTATTTCATTTTTCATATGGATATATATTTGTATATATTGAACAGTTTTGGTTTAAAGTTCTTATAAAATAAAAATGATAGTATAAGTGAATTTAAATTTAAATATAAAATATATATGTATTTTATTAATAATATTTTAATTTTAAAATTTTAAATTTAAAAGATTGTTTAAAAAAAATTTTATTTGTTTACCAACTGCAACCGCCTGCAACCGCAAACGCTAGTGGGAACCAGCTTTTGATTTATGAGGTTTGGAGCGATTTGTAGCGTTTTTCTGATTATTGCAAAACACAAACAACCGCTATCAACCACAAAATATGTGTTTGCGGGTGGTAGCGGAGAAACCAATCACACCCTAAATGGCTAGAGGCAAAATAATTCATCCAAATCAGCGATAAGGAAGTGCAAAGTTTTGTCTGGAAATACAACATATGCCAACATTTTCACCTATATGAAAATGTAACCGATAAAAGTTCTCGGTTCACTTCAAATATCTTCCTTGGTTTCTGTGAAAGATAAAGAATCCACATCAACGTAGAGGTACCCACAAGGCATCGGACAGGCTGAGGCAACAAATAAGATTATTAACGACGGAATCAAAAAGTGTCACAATTTCAAGAAATATCACTGGACAGAGGAACTAGATGGATTCATGTGGTTGTATAGGACAACACCGAGAGGGGGAACCAATGGCTCATGCCGAAGTTAATGTCACCAGCTTACACCGAGTTAAAAAGCCATAACAAGCCGGACTAAACAAAGAGATGATGCTATATGCCTAAGATTAAATAGAATAGTGCCAATATCAGACACTCTTTTGAATACAAAACTACCAGTACCTCGCAGATCGAAAGCTATTATGACAAGAAGATTCGAGCTAGGATCTTGGAGCTCGAAGACCTTTTCCTGGGGAAAAAATTCAACAACACCAAAGAATGGAGGGAAGGCGGGTTTAGAACCAACTGGGAAGGTCCCTACATAATTGCCAAGGTAATTAAAACCAACATTTACCGATTAGAGATATCATATAGGAACCCATGACAAGGTCATGAAATTCCATGAACCTAAAACAATATTATAGTTAGAAGAACATCATGTGAAAAGAATAAAAAATAAAGAACTACGGATGGCTTGATCCTTCTCGAGGTACGTAGACAGCTTTAACGGGTACAATTGTAACAAAAAATATATATAAATATATACAAAAAATAAAGGAAAAGTCATTTTCTAAGTGAACAAAAATTATGCTTATCATGATTAATCTAAAAGCTTTGATCAGTGAATGATAATCACACTTGTCACATTCATTCTAAATGCTTTGCCAAACGAATGATAAATTTCTTACCACATTGCCTAGTGAATGACTATTATACTTGTCACATTCACTCTAAATGTTTTGCTGAGCGAATGAAAAACATCATGTCACATTCACGGAAGATAGCGAATTCCTTGTAAGAAACATCATTTGCAGAGTGAACAAAAATTATGCTTGTCACGTCTAAATGCTTTGCTGAGTGAATGATAATCGCACTTCTCACTTTCACCTGATCCGCATGAACGATAGTCCAGAATGTGACGTCCATTGAAATCAACGAACAAATGACTAATACGTCTAAGCATAGTAGATATGTTGACTCACATATACCTATGTAAGCTACAAAAGATTAAAGTCTTTATAGAAAAGAAAACCGCATACATGTAAACTCATACTCGCAGACCGTTAACCATGTCTTGATCAGTTGGTTAATGGAATGCAAGCAATCTAGGTAAAAGTTTCATTGGTGACGTATCCAAAAGACAACAAAAGAAAAAGGAGATGAGCCTATTCTAACACATCATCAGACCTCTACTTGTCACTAGCCTAGTCTTTGCTGACTTCTCCTTCAGAAGTCCCGGGCAGAGCTAAGTAAGGACCTTGGTCGTCAGCCATGGGATCCTTGGCTTCCTCTGTTGGCACCTCTGCCTCCTCGATCACCCTTTGATCCTCTCCAGCAGTAGCACCTGGTACTAGGTTAGGAAGAACAGTGTCAGTCTGAATCTTCAAGGTTCCTTAGCGGCTCCAATTATGAATTTCACTCCCACATCCTTGTCAACAGAATTTATCGGCAAGTTCGCTGCAGCATTATAGTCGAGAACTCCAATGTTCGTCCAAAATTGGTTAAAACTCAAGTCCAAAATTAGAGTGCCTATGCCGATATATGGCTCAGAGAGAGAGAGAGAGGGAGAGAAAGAGAGAGAGAAAGAGAGAGAGAGAGAGAGAGATTAAAGTCTTTATATGTCTCAACATCTATTGCCCGATCTCTTTTTCGTGCTTGGGGTCATCCTCGATCAGCTCGGCCATCACTTCCTTTGAGATCTCCAATTATTTCTCCCTCAACATTTCCAAGTATTTCCTGGTTCCAAAAGTTTTGTTGTAGAGAAACAACTTCTGTTGGGCTGCCGCCTGATTGACCATATACTTCCAAAACTTGTTGTTGCTTCCATAGCAGCTTCCACTCATTGTTGCTTCCATAATTACCTCTTGCTCGCAGGAACTCCTTAACCGATAAGTCTTGCTTTTCAGCTCAGCGGAAAGGAAATATTTCTTGGTCTCTGGCTGTTCAATTACAGCATGGGAAAAGCTCAAATCCTTCTTGCACTTGGCAAATCTCTTGTTTGCCGACTTGAAATCCGCTATAGCATGAATTTTTTCCTCAATTACCTCCTTGCAATCTCGGTGATCTCTACTTTAATCTTCTCATATTGTGTGGTCTTGGACTTAACAATACCTTGGGCTTTGATGAATTCACTCTTCCTCTTTCTCATATCCATCTCTCGGTCTCCAACCATGAGATTCATGTGAGCTGCATACTGCAGAGGGAAATAAAAAATAAGAACAGAAATTATATCAAATACGCAGAAGATCAGAAATTATATCAATGCTCAAGATAAAGAAAAAACTTACGATAGCCCTCGCCTGAGCTGTCTCCTTGTACTTGTCCGAGAAAGATAACTCTAAAACCTTTGGTAAGGCTCTTTCTATGCCCCTAATCTGCCGAAACAGATATGCAGGTGCTTCCAAGTAATTCATAAAATGAGTGCATTTGGAGTAGTGGAACTCCACTCGATCAGATAATTCTATATGAGGCCTCTTTGGAAGGGACACCAACCCTTCAGCAGGTGATCGTTTTGCGGCCGAGGGAACGATCCTTTCCACAATGGGTTCTTGTTCCTCGCATGCTGTTCCTCGGTATTGCACAGAGGAGACAAAGGCTGAGTCAATTCTTCAGCAGTGCTACCTGATATCTTCTCGAAGATTTGTCCTAAGCAAGCTTGTCCCCAATTTCTTCGACAGACCTTTCCCAATTTTTCTTGGAAGATTCAGCTATGCTTTTTACAATTGCCTTCGCTTACTTGTCGTCGTCTGGCTGTCCATCCTTTTCTGTCGAATGGTTGGCCTTTGCCTTCTTGGAGGACTTGATTTTATTTTTATTCCTTGACTTGGAAGGCTATATGACTTGGGTGCTGCCGCGACCTGAGTGGGCTGTGCCGAGGTCCATGTGGTCGTCCCATCAGGGATCTGCATGGGATTCGGAGTTTAGAAATCCGTCTTCTGGCTAAGAAAGTTGGCATAAATGGGGATGTCCCTCATAACCTTTACCATCACTAGTTTTAATCTCTTCCCACTGGTGTTTGAGCAAGGTATGTTGGATGCCCAATCAGCTGAATGAATTTGGCAATATTAGGATCTGTGACAAGAAGAAATTTTGAAAAGAGCGGATTGATATTACCTTTTGCAATACAGGCAAGTTGTTTTTGGATCTTTTTGTCGTCAATGTCTGGCCACTTCTGACGACTAAGAGAAGCTACCTTCTGAGCATCCTCAAAGAAATTCTTCGGGTATGCAATGGTGAAAGGATGCTAAATTGTACATCACATAAATTTTAAGGGTTTTGTATTAAGATAAAAAAATTGGCATCAACTATCTACCAAGTCTTAGACATAAAAATCGGAAGTTTGTATGTGGTTCTTCAAAGGCTGCATGTTTGGCCTTGACAAAGAAGTGATGGAGAAACTAGTTCTGGGTCTTCTAGGGATGGCCAGTCAGAATTGTAAGTTTAAGTCTTATCTTCACTGAGACATATCCGTTCTTCAAAAATTGAGCATGAGTCATCTCCTCGAACACTCGAGCACTCATTAATAGATCTATATTGACAGCCATTACTATCAACTCTACAACAATTCTAATCAATCATGTCACCAAATGAGCGATATCCCGGCAGGCTCAGTAAGGCATAAGGAGACGAGAAATAGGAAACCACAGCTTGGCATCCTTCTTGAACCACGACTCATATACACATTGATACCCAAACAGAGAAGCCCATGGACACTGATCTTTCCTCGGAACAAAGAAAGTGAAGCCATCAAAGACATTGCTCCTTCATAAGTGTTGTTACCCTCTCAAAGACTGAATGCCCCCCCTCCGTTTTTTCCCTTCCACAACCGTCAGATGAAGGGTCTCTTTAGGGAGTTTGGGTTGATATTCAAAACTCTCGTTATGATAGCGACAGACCAGGTAAATGCGCTGATTCCATATTGGCTGGATATATCACTCGGAGCCTCTTGCATCAATAGTATTTTCTTTGGCGCCACTTGTGTCGACAATATTTTCTTCGGCACCTCCTATATCAACAATATCCTCCTTATCAACAGAAGGCTGTCCATCCCCGTCTTCTCTAGACGTTTCCTTGGCGTAGTGGACCAGATGGATTTGATCAAAATTTAATCCAGCAGTGTCTCTCATAGTGTCTTAATAAGCTCTTGCCGAATAATCTGCCGGACTCGAGCCACCTGAGAGATATTGATCTTGACTGGGGGAAGTAAACTTTTCTTTCCCTTTTCTCGAACATTTTTTAATCGTCGACATTTTCGTTTGAAGAACAGAGGAAGAACACAAAGAAAATAAGATAAATCAAGCAATTCACGGTAGTTGATCGGAAAATAATTAAAGAAGCAAAGAAAAATTTGAGAGAGAAACTATCTTTTATCGCAAAGAGAAGTACAAAATAAGATTAAAAGGGCACAACTACCAAAAACAGCACCATCACTAGGTCTAGTAGATCTAAAGCCCCACCACTTTTCCACCTTTATAGGAGCGACGATTCCACTTCTCAGAGTAAACTAGTACCCGGTTTGGATTTAATAAATGGAAGGAGAAACCAAATCTGCATTTGAGTGGTACCATATTAAACCGGGTTCTGGAAGCCATTGTTTTCACCGATAAGATCACTTGTCGAGTTCTTTATTTTCATGACATGTTCTCACAAATTCATTGAATTTGACTTCATCTCTCACAAGTGAATTGGGGAAGACTTTTTTGTCGAAAAGAAATTGCATCCCTCAACAAGGCCTGCCAAATTCAAGAGTTCAGCCCAAACGCTAGGTCAAGAGCTATGCCCAAGAGTTCGGCCAATTAAGTTATTCCCCTTAAGCTTGGCTCAGTAAGCTCGGTCCGTTGAGCTCGACCCGATTTATTATGTCAAACTGATTAAAGGGAAAAAAGTAGAGGAGCCGTAGGTATAAAAGGAGGATGTGAAATATTTAGGAAAGTAAAAAAAACACATATTCATAAATTGACGGCACGAGTTAGGTTTCCTCTGATTAAACTTTACTCTGATCAAGTAAACTTGTCACTTTCTTATTTTTGCCGAGTAACCTTTGTCACTTATCACTCAGTATTGTTTAAACATTTTTGTAATCTCTTTTGACTGATCAATAAAACATGTTCAAAATAATTCACCATCGAATTTCTTATCTTCATAGAACCGACCAAACTCAGATTCAACGTATCGTTATGAACGACATTAATATTTTTGGACTCTTCTTATATTTTCTCTACCACACTATTTTAAAATTATATATTCCGTCAATTGATAAATTAGATTGAAACATCTTGCAGGAATAAAATGTTTTTTATTAAGCAAGATCCAAAAGATGAGGATCATTGACCAAGTCTAAATTTAAAGGGAAATGGCATCTTAATTAAATTTAAAGTGATTTGTGACAAATTAGATCTCAAAGGGGACAAGATGATCTCATGCGTTAGCGACCTTAAGGATTTAGTGCCAATGGAGTTAGGTAACCGTTCTTGACATAAAGAAGGAATCCATATATATAACTTATTTTAAGTATATATAGGACTATTATAAGTTTACCATATGAGGTGAACTCTTATGCGTAAACCTTGGATGGACAAAACTTTAATACATATATTAGATATTGAGAGTGATTGGTTGGATTCAATATACCTTTTTAACTAACTTTTATTTACATCTTTTAAAATTATCAATTATGTATTAAGTCAATTTTTAAATTACATCAAAAATAAATAAAAATAGCTGTAAAAATCTTATTTACTAAAGCAATATTTTATATGCGGTAAGAAAAATATACATTTAAGGTCTGACTGGTTGAAAAGTTACGATGCGTTTGCGGGAATTTACAGATATGGGTGGTTGCGAAAGTTTGCAGATGTGAGTGGTTGCGAGTTTTAGCGTTATTAAGCAATTTGTATAACTGGTACCGCGGTTAGAAATTGTTACGTTTGCTGGATATTTATGATTGATTGATTATGCGATACTACAGTGTTTTAATAATAAATTAATAATGTTAACACATTATAAAAAAATCAACTAATATGATAAAATATAATAATTATGATTTTTAATTTGAATGAAAGTTATAATTTTAATAAAATTTATTTTGAAAATTTATGTTAGAACTTTAAACAAAATATTTTATTTTATTTTATTTATATATGTATATATTTTTATATATCTATATATATATATTAGTGTTTAAAATTATAGTGAATAGTTTTTGTTTAAAGTTTTTATAAAATAAAAATGATATATTAGTGAATTTAAATATATATATATATAATATTTATTTTAAAATTTAAAAATTTAAATTTAAAAAATAAATATTTACCAACTACAACTTCCCCTAACTGCAAATGCTAGTGGGAACCAACTTTTGATTTTATGAGGTTTGCAGCAGTTTGAAGCGATTTTTAGCGTTTTTTATGACTGTTGCAAAATACCAACAACTGCTACCAACTATAAAAACTACGTTTGCGGAGGGTAGCGGAAAAACTAGGCATACCCTTATAACAAATACATCTACACCAAAATAATATTAACAAAATTTTACAAAAGAAAAATTAAAACTACATCTCAATCAATCACTCCTATGTTACTTAAACTTTAAATTCTGATTTCTGAAGATTATTTGGCCGATTATTTGGCCAGAGTACCTACGTTTGATGGCTGGAGACTTAATAGCTTGTTCGTTATAAGCCATTTGGTTTGGTTAACAACTATAGATTTCGATTCAACTTTTTATAACCATAAAATGGTGGTCTATTGGTAAGCGATTATAAAAATCTAAATAACCTAGATTTTAATGCATCTTAGTATATTTCATTTTGGCCACACGGAGAATGGTGTTTCGGCTCATTTAAAAACCTATTAAAGTCTATCTATCGGAGTACATTTTTTGGGGGAATAGTCTGGATCTAAAACCTGAAAGATCCCATATTAATTGAAAAAAAAATAAAAAAGTTTTCCATATGAAATAAAATAAATAATTTACCTTAGGACTTAAGCATTAAAAATAAAGAAGAGTTTGATGATTTTTTCGGTGTTTTAGCAAATGATGTTTTTAGTTTCAACAATTATGGTCGGACTCATATTACTGTCCAAAGAAATGTTAGGAAACCAACATATATTATCCATAGATGAAAAGAGTACTCCACTCAAAATTGGGAGATGGTGTTTTACAGATGCTTCGTGAAAAACTAATGATATTTTTGAGGACAAGGCTGATATAATACTTTAGAAAGTTTTGACGGGTTGATGGGAGCAAAGAATATTAGAATATTTTTTCTGTTTTTCTATGCTGAAATGGAAGCATTAATTTGGGCAATGGAGTATATGATGAATCTTCAATAATTCAATGTTATTTTTGCAACAAATTGTTTTCAGTTGATAAGTATGGTTTTGGAATTAGAAGAATAACCAGCATTTGCAACTCTCATTGAAGAAATCTTAAGGCTGCGGGAGAGCTTTGCGACCTTTCATCTACAACATGTACCAATGACTCATAACATAAGGGCAAACACTCTTGCACGCGGTGTACGAAGTCAATCGTCTTATTTTGTTCATATGGACACGGAATCCCCAATTTGGTTAGGAGATCTTTGAGTCTATTTATGTTGCTGTCAAAATGTTTTTTGAACAATGATGACTTAAAAGTACTCCTAGATAGATAACAGTATTCAATGTATTTGAAGTCTATAAATTTTCATTGGAATAATAGACATTTTACACCAAAATTTTGTTATGCTATAAAAATAATAAAATTTAAGAAAAAAACTAAATTTGTATTGCCATATGGATAGAAGGTTAGACCTCAGTTGAATATCTGAAAAGATGGTCTATACATGAATTTCACCTTCTTTTATGAATTAATTTAACTTTTTATAGGTTCAAAATATCTCGTGTTAATAATAATAATAAATTGTTTGTCAGCCAAGAAAAATGTATATTGTCCAAAATTTGCATTCAAATTCAAACAAAAATCCATATTCACCAACTAACCAAAATTACTTTCTCGCTCCTCTTTTCTCTTTCCACTACAAGAAAACACGCATATTCTGACGGCCGAATTCGTCAGAATTTCGTCAGAAAACATTGTTTCCGACAAATTTCCGACAAAAAAGGCGTCAGAAATATCTCATCGGAAAAAAGAAAGCCGTCGGAAGCGCGTCAGAATTTCCGACGACTTTCCGACGGACAAAATTCCGACGAAATAGCGACGGCTGCCGGTGTCATAAAAGCCGTCAAAATACCGTCGGTACTATTTTTCGAGGAAATGGTGTTCCGTCAGAAATTTCCGACGACTGTTTCCGTCGGATATTTCCGACAAATGTATCCGTCGGAAATTTCCGACAAAAAGCGCGGCGTCGGAAATTTCCGACGGAACATGTTTGTCGGAAATTTCCGACGGATATATGTCCGTCGGAAACTTCCGACAAACGTGTTCTGTCAGAAATTTCCGACGTCTCCTTTCCGTCAGAAAATTGGATTTCAATTTTTTTTTAAAAAAATTCATATTTAATTTGTTATTTAATTAATTACTCCCTCCGTTTCTTAAAGTTACATATTTTAAAGAAAAAAATTGTTTCAAAAAGATCTATTTTTTACATTTTCAATGCATATTTTAATAATTAATTACAAACTTCAAAAAACTTAATTGCAGTTAACAGATTTTTATTGGCCTAAAATTATAGGGAAAAGATAATTACAAAAATTTATGTAAATTTAATGTGTTTTATTAAAATGTGTGAAAAATCTAGAATATGTAACATTTTGAAACGGAGGGAGTATTTAATTAATTATTTAATTAATTATTTTCAAAATTTAGAATTAAAAATGAAAATAATAGAAAATAGGAAATTGCATTATATAAAATAGAAAGTAGTATTGCATAAAATATAAGTCATAAAACATTATTTAAAAGTTTTAAAACAGAAATTAAAACTGAGCCGGGAAAAGTTCTCTCATCTTCTCCAACAATTCCCGGTTCAGCCTCTGAGTCTCCGCCACTTGCTCACTCTGGAGCTCCAAAGTAGACTTCTGTTCCGCCATTTGTGCAAGGATGGTTGTATTCTGGGTCTCCAAAGCTTCAATCCTATCAGTCTTTTCTCTTAACTCCTCCATTATCACGGGATCAAGGATTGGTGGTTGTGAAGAAGAAGAGCCAGCTCGAAGACCCAATCCAACCAAACGACTTTTCTTTTTTGGAACAGCCTGAAAAGTTATTTAAATAGATTAAAATTAATAAAAATTAAATAAATAAAATGTATTTTGATTATTACATTACCTTAATAACCATTTCGTTGATTCGAGCTCGGGTCAAGTTGTTGGAAGCTGAAGAATCATCATCCGAGATAAGCTGAGAAGCCCGAACTTCTTCTACTTGGGTTTCCACGAGATCGATGACATTCTTCATAACAGCATCTTGAATTTCTCCTGTATGCTTGTTGGTGTAGACTTCCTTCATCAGAACCAAATGATCGATGGGATTACCATCGTTTTGTTCAACCTAAAAAAATATATATTTAAAAAAAATATATAATCAGGTAACTATATAATAAAATAAATTATAATAATAAGAAACTTATCAACTGATCTTCACGAGTAGAAATGCTGGTGGCCCCCAAATTCTATCTCTCTCTATCTTCTCTTTAAAATTTTAATTATGATTTTTTTGTTATTTCACAAATAACCTTTATATTGTCCGAACTAGTGACTATTGTCCAAATCATATGCATCAGAGGTTAGTCTCGTCTAAGGCCAGCGCGTGATGATGGGGTAATTGAGGATCTAAGTCCAATGACATAAATTGGTAGAGGTTTCGGATTTGACTCCATTCTAAACAAAGTTGTTGTTCTTGTGAATATGTTCATTTGGATTTGAACTTCCTTTGGTTCATATATGTTTAAACCATCGACATTGATAGTATTACCATCGACATTGATAGTATTTTTATTAAGTTTTTCAACAAGTTTATTCGTAATTTTTTGGAACTCAGCGTGTATTCACGTCGGTCATGGGTTCAATTTCCGATGATAACAAAAAATTTGTTGTTTGAATTGTTTGGGTTTGGGTTTCAGGGCCCATATAGTTTACATAGTGGATTATAATAACTATTGTTTACCCTCTATCAATAGTCAAAAAATATTCGAACTCGGATCAAACAGTATGGTATACTTTCGGACTAGTCAACTAGTCACTATGTAGCATTAAATGCATTCTCTCCTCTAAGACTAATAATCAAATAGCCAATAGGATTATCAAAAACATTAAATAATATTAAAAGTAAGAATAAAAACAAAAGAAAACGAACAAAGAAATAAAAATCAGGTTGAGAGACTATAATCTTTTTTTAAGAAACTGATCATTAGGGCTACTGATCATCACATTTATCATTCTCTCAGTCATCCAAATATGTAAACTATTATAATTTATTTTCTAGAAATTTAGTGGAGTATGTGTGCGATAAAGATGCCCTAGTTAGTTAGTTACGTTGGACATTTTTGGGGGAGGAGAGGGTAGAATCGGGTTAGTCGGACTTGATCTTTAATTACACTGCTTAATTGTTGGAACTATAACAAAAAATAGTCTGGAACAGTACAATTTTTATGTTGTAATTATTTTTTGGGCAATTCTCTTAAATAACCCTTTTTAAGTTTTTGTCACAAAAATAGTCCTCAAAAAATAAAATGACCAAAATAGACTTTTTTTTTTTTGAAATTTTGATTTTTTTAATTTTTTTTTGAAATTTGAAACCCTAACCCCAAACCCACCCCTTTACTCTAAACCCTAAAGTTCAAATTAGTTAACCCTAAGAGTATAAATGCATATAAATGAATTTTTTAGCTTCTAAAAAAAACATTTTGATCATTTTTTTCCTTAAAAGCTATTTTTGTGACAAACAAACTAAAAGGGGTTATCTAAGGGAATTTCTCTTATTTTTTCCTACAATTTATGACTGAGTATAAACCCTATCTCTATCGAAACTTATACGGAGTAGTAAAAAAAAAACTTACTCATTCTGTTTCATGATAAGTGTCATTCTAACATTTTTTTCTTGTTACACAAAAAGTGTCACTTTACAATTCCAATACAAATTATATTTACTTTCAACTAGAAATTAATTGCAAATTGCATTGATTTTATAAATAATTTTATTTATCTCAAATACTATTGGTCAAATAGATATAATTAATGACAATTTAATTACATTTCAATCATTTTCTTAATCTGTGTGAAAAATGTCAAAATGACATTTTTTGCGAAACGGAGGGAATATAGTACAAATTTTCAAATTAAAGTCCTCTCTGTGTTATATCTTTTGTTTAATCTGAAAGTGTACTATAGACAAAAAAGGTAGATTTAAAAGAATTCAGTACAAACCACCAAATACCTTAATACCACATTACCACTATACATTCTCCGTTCTCGTCACTATGTGAATTATGAATTAGGATCCTTAAACTTTTATTTAGACAGCAGTTCTAACCCAAAAGATCGTTAAGAGCATCTTTATCCTAGAATCCTTATGAGATTTTTTTTTTTTTTTTCTTGCTTTTTGATCTGATTTTTTTTTTTTATAAAAAAGAACTACTTGCGGGTCGTCACATGTCAGTGGGGCCCGCAAACAGTATAAGAAACAAAGAGAGAAAATCTCTTATTTTGCATACATAAGAACCTCTTTTTGTGTTATAATGGTGCTCTAAAAATCATAGTTATTTGATATCTAACGTCAGATTTGGGATAGAGTTCCAAGGTGCGAGGGAATCTAGAAAATATTATGGGTGGGTCGTACTTTGCATGAGAACACGCACGAGGACACGTAAAGAAATCTTATTAGCTGAGGATTACAGTGTTACTAGTATTATAGAGTAATAAACTAGTATTGAAATAACTATTTTTAGAAATAAATTAACAGAACTCAGTAGCTAAGCATACACCCATGCCCCATCTATTTTTGGTTTTAAGTACATCACACACATCTGCTTAAATGCGATGATGCTAATTCTTTTGTAATAGTTTAAATCTAGTAATGAAGAAGTTTGTGCACAAGAAAAAAAAAGTACATCACATTTGTAGCTGGAAATGTTTTCACCCTAGAGCCAGAATCTTTCTTTGACAGAGACATCAAAACTCAATTATTCAAATTTAACTCGGTATAAGTCACTGTAATTAATTATGATTATGCGCAATAAAAATGATAATGCTAGATTGTTTTCTTATAAATATTGGGTTTTAATCATCATAAAATAAAGATATATAAGCTTTTGTTTAGATTTGGTGACTCCATTTACAAAATGGTATTTCATTAAAAAGTTAGGTTTTGTTTCTTTTTGTTATGAACGATAACTTAAATAACATATTCTTCAGGAAAATATCAAGATTGTCCCTCCATCTTAGCAATTAATCTAAAATTTGGTTAATTCATTTTCTTAAACCCGTTACAATATGTGTGTGTGAATTCATTATTGGTGGGGGGAAATTTAGGTGAATTCATTGATTGGTCAACAAGGCTTGTTGGCTTGGTAACCAAAAATGTTAATCTTCTTTTAATAAGCCTTTGGGAGCACGTGGCACATCCCACACTGGTTACCACAATACCTAGATAATTTGAATATTTGGTATGTTTTTTTGGTCTAAATAATATTTGGTATGTTTCATCAGATAAGCTTCACAAATCTTATCAACTCATATTTCTACTAATCTACTTAATTAATAAAACTAAGACTGGATTGTACTATTTGTAATCTTCGATTAAGACAGTTATGAGGATCATATATATTATATTCAATAGAAAAAGTCTCTCTCGAAAAAACCATAAACTTTACTGTAGAAACCCAACATCGTCTTCTCCGTTCTGCTCCGGTGGTTGTCAGCCGGGCGCGTGACCACCGGAAGCTCTCTTCCCTCAACCTCTTCTTTGTTTTTTTGCTCCGTCTTCACTCTTTTTCTCCAAGCCGTCGAGATACTCGGTGCTCTGGAAGGGAACTCTGCTGCGGGGTCTCTAATCTGCTCCAGAGGGGTTGGATCCATGGATGGGTGACTCGATTTGAAGTTCTAGTGAGGCGGTGAGGGTTAAGGTAAGGCGTAGTCGGCGTTTAGGGTTTGGCTCTAGCGATTCTAGATTTTATTTGTAGATTTCGTTGGGGTTCTCGAGCTGGAGGCTAGTGGTGGTTCAGTGGTCTTTATCCCCGTGATGGTCGTCGTGCTGGTTCATTCGAAGAGTGTTCTTCGTTGTGGAGAGGAGGGAAGAGCTTCCTCTTAACTGTTGGCTTGTGGTCTTGCTGAGGGTTAAAGGCTTTGTCTCTCGCTCAGGGGAGGCGGTTGTTGTCCGTCTCCGGCACGTCCTTAGCGGTGTGGTGGCTGTGTGAATGCTACTCTTCTTTGGGGTTATCGTGCGTAGCTGTGGGTGATGTCTGGTGTCCTGTAGTCTATGGCTATACATCGCTCACCTCTTGGCTACCCTTCCTTTGCATCAATGTCTCCATTTCATCAATTCACGGTTGTTGTGTCCTTCTTTGATTGGACTCGTTCAGGCCTGCTTCTGGTTCCTCCTCGTTTCTCCATCGAGGTTTCATCGGAAGCGCATGAAGGCCGGTACGGGTTCTCTGTACCGGAGCTAGGATTCACCGGTCAGCCAGGTTGGGTCAGCTTGTGTCTGCCGGGTGATGTGGAGACCTCGCTTCAGTTTCCGTCATCCCAGTGTGAGGAAGGTCTCGGCCGTTAGGTCTATCTCGCACGCGGTTCTCTTCTTCTTTGCAGGTTCTGAAGATTGTGGTTTGCTGGTGCCTCCTTCTCAGCACGTTTTTTTAGGTAGGCGGTTCAATGGCGGCAGTAGCGAGTGCTTACTCGTTTAAGGTTGCGTTTCAGGCGTTGTGTGGCATTTTATACATCCTGGCTTTGGTGGCATCTGCAAGGCATCGTGGTAAGTATTTGGAACAATCCTCTATTGCTCGTCTTGCGCTTCAAAGACAGTAACGGTTATAAGTTTTGTGGAGTTCATCGGCATCTAGCTACTCCGGAAACGATATGGGAAGTCCCGGCATCCGAGGCAACAAGGAGAACCTCACTGTACCATAATCATCGTCGATGGTTGAGAACGGAAGCCGATTCCAAAGGATTTCGAAAAACAGACTAGCGGAATATGCTGGGTTTAGTGGGCGGACGAAGCTAGTTTGTAATAGTTTAACTTTGGAGATTTTGTTCAAAGCGGGTTTGTAACCGGATCTGATTTCCTGATTATTCGGATCGATTTATTATATATATAATATATATATATATTATATTCAACTTCAAATTTAAATTTTTTTGTGTTAGTGGAAATTGAATTTATAATAATTATTAGAATTTTTAAATATAGTGTTATTGATTTATAAATTCTCACATTCTCATTAAAATTTAGTGTTATTGGTTTGATGGTTTTATAATTCTATACAAAATCTTTTGTTATTCAAAAAGTTTAAATTTGAATGATTCTACAACTCTATTAAAATAAGTGTTATTCAAAATTGTACTATTAACATTTTAATTCACAAAGCAAGATTTTTTTTGAGAATATTACATATATCATTTGGATTCTTAAAATCAATTTAGTACTTTAGTTTCTTAGATTTTCATAATATATAAAATTCTCTATAACTCTTTTCAAACTTAACAAATTTCTTAACTTTCAAAATCAATAAACTCTAAGAAATCCAAGTCTCACTAACACTCCTTATATATACATGGAAGCCATTACACAACATGTTATTATTTATCAACTCATATATAAGCATATTATTAATATATCGCTTGTTTCTTTTAAGATAAGCTTCAGTTACAAAGTTTATGCCCATAGTATTATGTCTAGTTTGTTATAAAACATTATTCTCATGTGCGTATGACAGCCTTTAACTTCAGTATATAAACTACTCTCAAATTAAATTCTCAAACTACGTGATACGAGATATTAAGTGGCCTAGTGAGTTTTTGAGATTCTCATAGACCATTGCTAGAGCTCGCAGATTTAACACTATGTCAGTATGGTAGTATTATATTTCTCCAAATAAATCTTTCGGGGTTTTATGGATATCAGGTTTTCTGGGATAAAGTTAGTCATTATAAAAAGTGTACCCACAACAATTTTAAAAGATATCAAAATGGCTTAGTGTTTTCTTAAGATTCTCACGGACGACTGCCAAAAGTTGTAGGTTCGATATTCTATCGGCATAGTGGTATTATACCTCTCCAAATAAATCTTTCAAGATTTTTTGGATATGGGCCTTTCAGGGTGTGGTTAGTCACTATAAAAATTTGCCCACAACAGTTTTGATAAGAAATATCAAAGTGACCTAGTGGTTCCTTGAGATTCTCACAAACGACTGCGAGAGGTCGCAGGTTCGATACTCTGTCGGCATGGTGATACTATACTTCTCCAAATAAATCTTTCAAAGTTTCATAGATATAACATTTTTAGGGTGAGATTAGTCACTATAAAAAGTTTACCCACAACAATTTTGAGATATCAAAATGGCCTAGTAATTCTTTGATATTCTTACAGATGACTACTAGAAATCATAGGTTAAGTAGTCACAGATTTGATATTCTATCAGTATAGTAGTACTATGCCTCTCCAAATAAATTCTTTTAGGTTTTCTAAACAAGAAGCCTCTCGAAATAGGATTATTACTATACAAAATTACCCACAACACAACAGTTTTCTTAACATTTACACAAAAAAACGACGTGATAATATATAGAAGTTCAAAAAAGTATTAGGAATGATACGACCAAGATTTAAGCCACATATCATGTATAACATAAGAAAAATATTCACATCTTCTATACTCTATATATTATAACATGAATATGACCCAATAATTAAAAACGTTGTCCATCTATACATTGTAAACTATATAAATTCAATTTCTACTTGATAATTGGAGGGTTTCCTTTTACAGACGTCCCTAGGAATAGTGATTAGAATAACTAGATGGGCCGATTTGCTTTCTAAAAGTAGAAGGCGGACAATCCTATCTTTAAGAATATAAATATATAGTACTCCCTCCGTTTCTTAAAAATACATATTTTAGGAAAAAATTTGTTTCAAAAAGATGTATTTTTTATATTTTCAATATACTTTTTGTCAACTAATAATGATCAGTTGTAAACTTCAAGAAGATTAATTGCATTTACTAAATTCTTATTAGTTTAGAATCATGGAAAATAGATAATCACAGAAAATTATACATTTAATACTTATATTTAATATGTTTTATTAATCTGTGTGAAAAAACCAAAACATGTAACATTTTGAAATGGAGGGAGTATATGCTTTTAAAGACATTGAAAGGAAAACATTGATTACGTTTTTGAATCTCACCTGCTGCTTTGATACCTAATTGTAGTACTAATTTATTAATTAGTATCCAATAGAATAATACACATTCCGGCCAGCAGTTTTTGTAAAATACCATCATCTACAGTTTTTGTTATTATTTAATGAAACCAATGGAGATCTCTCTAAGAGCAAGCATGTTCTACGAATGAAAATCCGCCAACTATAGCTAGATATTTGGGAGTTTAAAGAGTTCGTGTCAAGGGAAGAATTAGGTTCGTCTTGAAAGCTGTAAAAGTCTCAAAAATCAAGAAACCAAACTTGGAAAATGGCCAAAGGTTTTGCGCCACGTGTGGAGATTGAAAACTCATTGGCAAACTAGGATGAATCACATAACCTACTATCTCCATTAGGGCAAAGCTACCGTCCCCATTGGGGAAATAACTCTTTTCTCCAATTATGTCAAAGTAGTCACGACTCCCATTTTTTTTCAATCTTAACCCCCAAAATTTCATTATTTAAAATCATAAATTATAAACATATGATATGTTCAAATTACCTTAAAAGTACTCTATCAAATAAGAGATCAATTATAAAATTTGGAGATTGTATCCACTTGAAACGTAGATTACACAATAAACTATATCAATTATTGGTAAAAATAGAGAGCAGTAAATCAAACATAATAAGAGTATGTCCAATGGTTAAAGTTTTTGATGGGTTTTAATGATTAGTTTAATTGTTAATTGTATACTTTATGAAATTTAAAACCTTTATTAATGTAAATAATTTTGTCAAGATCCAATAGGAAAACCCCTTTGAGGTTCTTAAATTTTTTTTTTTAAAGTTGAGTTATTAAATTTAAATTTTACAAAACTTATATTAACATAAAAACATATTAAAACTAGAAATATGTTTTAAACAAATATGACATAAAAACATATTAAAAATAAAAATAGAAATACAAATTTATAATTAGAAAATTTAAACAAACATGAAAGAAAAGCATAAACGAGAAAAAGCCGATTAGTTGTAATCTTGATTTGTACCAAATTTGTGTCATATATTCTCAATCAAACCAGCTTTCAATTGTTGATATATTTGTTTTATCACGAATTTGATTCCGAATGCTCATCATATTGCCGAGATTTGAAGGCATATCTATAGAATACATGAAATCAACTTGTGAAGTTTGGTTTGATTCTGGTTGTACGAATACTGATACATCAAACTGAGTGTACCCATCTCGTTCGTCTTCTACTATCATATTATGCAGAATGATACATGCTCTCATTATCTTTCCAATTTTTATTTTATCCTACAAAACAACTGGATTTTTGACTATGGCAAATCGAGCTTGCAAGACCCCAAAAGCACGCTCAACATCTTTACGTACAACTTCTTGATATGTAGCGAATAAAGATGCTTTCAGACCTTGTGGAAGTAGAATATATTAGACAAAGTAGCCTATTTTGGGTAAATACCATCTGTAAGATAATAAGCCTAATGGTACTCATGTCTGTTGACAATGTAATTCACTTTTGGAGCTCGACCTTGTAATATATCATCAAAAACTGGTGATCGATCAAGAATATTGACATCGTGTAATGTACCTGGAGGTCCAAAAAACGCATGCCATATCCAGAGATCTTGTAAAGCTACAGCCTCTAAAACGATTGTTGGCTTTCCTGATCCACGTGTATATTGACATTTTCATGCGGTCGGGCAATTATTTCACTCTGAATGCATACAGTTAATGCTTCCTATCATCTCGAAAAATCCGCGTATCTCTCCAATATCGAATAGTCGTTGAAAATCTTTTGGCGTGGGTCTTCTTAGATACTCATCTCCAAATAAATTTATGATTCCTTCAACAAAATGTTCCAAGCATAAAAGCGCGATGGTCTCACCGAGTCGGAGGTATTCGTCAACCCATCAGCTGGGCAACCATATGCCATCATACAAATTGCTGCCATTGCTTTTGTAACGGAGAGTGACCGAACCTTCCAGTAGCATCTCTTCTTTGTTGAAAGAATGTGATTTCAGCGGAGAATCGATCAACAATACGCATGAACAAAGGGCTTGTTCATTCTAAAACGGCGTCGAAATATTTGAGAAGGGTATGTTGCATCTTCACTAAAATAATCGTTATATAACTGGATGTGTCTTTGTTCACGTTGTCTTTCAATGTAGGCTCGTTATTTCTTTGACTTGGCTGCTTCTTGACGATCGCCATGATGAATGAAAAGTTGTTCATGAAAAATTTGATCTAATTTTTCATCCATCATTTCTTCAAAATTATTATTAGAAGAAAAATATGTCATTTAGTAAATCTTAAAACGTAGGAGAAATATAAGAAAGAAGTAATGTAGACTCGTTTAAGTTATAAATAAAACATGAAAACAAAGAAACATTGAACAAAACTTAAAACATTGGAGAAATATAAGAAAGAAGGAAAATGTGATCCTTTCAACAAATAGAATTAGTTTTAAGTTATAAAGAATACATGAACCAAGCCTAAAAACGTCTTCTTCTTGTCATATATTGACTGCCACCACTCACAAGCTGTAAAGCTTCTTTTTCTTCTTGTCTTCTTTAATTTCTTATTGTCTTCTTCTGTCACATGTGGTCTGTTTTATGTCTTGGCTCCACTTGCAAAAACTGATGAGAAACGTGTGAGCAAAGGCTAAAGGTTAATAAACTCAGACATTAAATTGAAACATAAACAAACTCATACATTAAACTAAAACATAGACAAATTCAAATTAACTTGCCAATATGTCATTAATTAGCTTATTTTTCAAAGCAATTTCTATTTCATTAAGTGGCTCTATCTTCTCAATGGGGCTGTTAAGCAATTTTTGCTTGTTAAGCTTCTCCTTCATAATATAGTCCTTTTGCCATATCTCTCACATGCTCTGAAACTCCACAAACGGCTTCCCTTCCTACTCCAAACTCGTTGCCTTGCTCACAGACCGTTTACTCTTCGCCTTTGCTGCTTTAACACCAACAGGCCGAGCTATTGGTTCATCTTCTCCAACATGCATAGAGGTTGATGACTGTGTGAATTGGTCATCCATCTTTATTCTTTTAGACTTCAAATTTTCTTTAGTAGAAGAAGGTCCACACCATTTCTGATCATGGCGAAACTCTAACCAGGCATGCTCAAGTGTGAACTTGACCTTGTAATCATTGAAGAATATCACATGTGCCATTTTCATAACATCATTCTCATTCTGCCCACTGGATTTCTCTTTCACTGCATAATCACAGCAGCCTACAAACTTGCATATACCCTCATTAATCTTTCCCTACCTTTGTTTATAGTGACTTGGCTATCTTTTTTGCAAACCAGCAAACTTTGGACTTGATGCAAAATAAGCTGCAATTTGTTTCCAAAACTCTATTGCTTTTTGCTCATTCTCAACAACATTATCTTTGGAGATGTTCAACCAAGCACTGATGAGGACAACATCTTCTGTTGGTGACCATTTCTGTCTTTCTTTACGGTCATTGACTGTGTGTGCATCTTCAGCCCATTCTCTACCGAGTACAAACACATCCGAGGCTCCAAGTTCATCTACACTAGGTGAACCACTCACATACTGATGAGGGTGTTGACTTTTTGGTTGTTGACTGTTTAGGAAGTTTAAAAACCTAGGAGATTGACTATATGAATCCATAAACTGGTTTTAAATCTAGAAGGAAATATCAAGAAGAAGGAATGTACAAAGGAGGAAGGGCGAGTTCATCATATTTAAAAGAGAGTTTTTGGTTGTTGAATTTATGTCTAACCAAGACAAGTTAATATGAAGTACTCCTATCAATCTAATCACTGTCTAACGCCCAACTTAATCGTTGTCTAACCAAGAGAAGTTAATGTAAAGCACTCCTACCAACTTAAATAAAAGAGATTTTACACTAAAGTTCATTTAATTCCCAACCTAATCAATATCTAACATACATTAAAAGAAAACTCTACTAACCTCTTGCCAACTTAAATGAAAGATAGATGCTTTGCCCATGTTTGATCCGTCTCTGCGAGAGAGTGGGTGATGAACATTATCAGACCTTTACCTTAACGTTTCCACGGGAGTGTTCTCTCTGCAAGAATAAAACATATTGCATTTCAAGATTAAGTTATCTCTATACAAACCACTGAACAAAATCAGAAGCTATCTCTATACAAACCATTGAACAAAACACACCATAGCTTTATCTCTAACCTCAAACCAAATGGAAAAAGTACTAACCTCAAACCCACCATAGCTTTATCTCTTATTACATCGATTTAGTTCAATGTTCTTCCTCTCTCCCGGGTCTTTCGATTACAACGAGTTTTGGAACCAAATTGATGGAACCAAGTCGATGGCACCAAATCTGGTCAAACACATACGAATATTAACATAACATGTAACCAAATCGATGTAAGATAGACAAAGAGAGGAGATGTACAAAGTCAAATTTATTCTCAAATCGATTATAATCAACGCAATTCACTAGACGAGCTTCAAACCAATACAAAAAAAATCAAAAAATCCGAACCTCCATGGTGATTTCATTGACGGATTTGGAGGAGGAGGTAACAGTGATCGGTCGACGAAGAACATGCAAAGAGAGAAAGAAGAACCGACGAAGAGAGAGATGAGATTTTTTCCCTTTTGTCTTTAATTAATAGCCAATACAAAATGGCCACATATGAGGTGTTTAGCTATTCTTAAAGTCCCATGTTTGACACTGATTCTGTTCTTTCAATGCATTTTTGATTTTTTCTTTTATTTTTATTAAGAACCCCTTTATTAAACCCTCCGTTGGAGGTGGTCTAAAGATATCGGTTTGTAAACATATATGAAAAACGCTCGATTTATAGATATCAAACAGATAATTAAAACTCAAATAAAAAAATGCAAATAGTTTATTAAGATCAGTCATAGAATTCAAATTTAGTTGTCAGTTATCCAACTCTCGCTGCGATAACTACCTAAGTCTAGATTCTCAAAGGTCAACTCTCGTTACACGACCAAATTCTCTAGACATGCATTAACGATTCAATTTGATATGTTCACTATGTTATTTAGGCCAATTCTCGACGTGTTTGGCAATATATCTCAGCAGGATTCAAATCAGAAAATCAGTCGCACTCTCGTTTTCTTCAATTATCCTATGATCAACTTTTTAGTTAATTACTCTAAGAATAAACAATATGAACAATCCCGATGTACGAGAAAAATGATTAACCTATTAGATATATCAATCATAAGTTCATCAAAACCTTAGAAAATTCTTAAATTTAACAAGTGGAGTACTCATACATGATAGAAGAAACACAAATCATAGTCTAGAATAATTGCATAAAGATTAAGGATAAGAAATATTTAAGTTTCAATCAATCTCTGAAGGAGTTCTGATTCTCTCTCCAAAGCCTCTCTAAGAATATAAAGAGTGACCTAAACAATGGCTATAAAATAGATATAAATAGGTTTAACACGTCCAGAGTTTTTTTTGTAAAAAAGAACTTTTGGGAAAAAATATAATTCTTGAAACCATGTTGGTTTCATCAATCTTCACCAGCGTCGATCGACGCTCACATAAAGTCTTGACTCTCATTTCTACATATCTATGAATTTTCTTCCTCTTAAGCTCCATATTGATCCATAATCTTCAAAGTGCTTCAAAGACACATATACTTATAAATAACCTAAACATACTCGAAATACAAAGTAAAGACTTTAACTATGGCCTAAAACATGGCCTAAAAGTGGTAACTGATCAAGCATGTGTTGCTTCCTGACTCTACTCTCTTGTCACTGCACTTGATTTGTGTCACACCATCTAATGATGCAGCCTTGGTCAAACTCAAACTAAAGGAACTGAATACATTGTATGGGATAGCTAAACTACTGATCAAAGCATGGATTAATGGATAGTTTCAAGGTCTCATTTGATTGATCTATGAAGTTTTGGACCGAAAGAAGATAAGTCTCTTGATACGGCCTATCTTGAACAACAAGGATTTAACCAGCTGATAGCACTAGGAGCAGAGAAGCTGATCAAACCAGGAGTATAGAAGCTGATCAAACTTTTAAAAGAAGAGCTCGGTGAACTGGATCAGAGAGATGGAGTTGGAGCTGAATGGACGAGAAACAAAGAGTAGATGAGGGACTATGTAGCTCAACTCAACATGATCTATGTAAATCAGTTTCCTCATACAAGTGGGTCTGAAGAATAAGACAACAAATTAGGAAGGTTCTGGAATGGACTAGATTTTGAGTTGGGCAAAATAAGGCTATTATCGGTCCAAAAGGGAATTGCAGTCAGAATCTTGATCCACTTGCTTCCAACAGCACATGCATGATCCAAAAACCATCAAAAGATACTCCAATACTCAGTTTAAGTCATGGGCCATAAAGAAAAAGAGGAGAAACTGAAGAAGAAACCAACTTGTTGGTTTATTTTCCTTATTTGTAATTAAAGTTATGTAAATCAAGTTTTAATAGGATTAAGATTAGACTAGATAGTAAATAAATGTCAAATGGGATTATCACGTCCTAAACCAATCTAATTTAGGCATATAGTTTTTATTTTCGTGCATATACTCTATGTATCACATTTTATATTATTCAAGCAACTAATAAAAAAATTAATGCCATTTCTTCTCTGAAGAGATCTTGTTACCTTGTTCAGTCATGAACACCATATATAGTTAAGGAGATTGATCTTCTGTTGGATTTATCCTAGACAACTACATGATGAACTTGTGTCTCAGGAGCAGCAAAACACCCTTAGAGCTTTCCATAACTTTAAAGAGAAGACCATTCTTCATCACATATCATCCACCCACATCCTTTAAGCGATCCATGGATAGAGCCTATCAAGGTACGTATCACATATCTATGGGTTACCACTCTTTGTAATGGAGCTGTTGTGTCTTCGATCAACCATTGTTGTTATGAGGAGATATGATGCTTCTGATGTTTAACATAAATAAGGTTTAAGATCACTCATTTCTTGTATTTTTATGTTGATGGCATTTGCAAAGAAGGCTAAAGGAGTTTGTGGTTGGGGAGTGTTGATGGTATGTGTTTTATTCTTAGAAGTGTTTTTATGGGAAAATTGAAAAAAAGAGACACTTTCAATTTTTGTTTGTCATTATAGGACTTCTTATATTTTTGGCAATTCTGGACAAGTTTTACCCTTCTTCAATGGAAAAAATAGTAAATTGAATTCTAAAAATATTAAAAATATGAAAACTATTGGAAACATAAGTATGACAATATATATGTTTAATTTTATTTTTTTAAAAAGTGGAATAATTTTTTATTTTATATTCTAACTATGGTTAGAGTACACGTTCTGGTAATCTACTTAGTTTAGAAATGAGATACTAAAATTTGTACATAGGTATATCTAAGGTATAAAACGTAAGCTAACATTTATTGCATATTGTAACTATGATAGAATTCATTACGTTATAGTCAAGAAAGATGTCTTAGGTCTACCTACAGTTTGATAATGATTTATAGCCTCAACTCACTAATCTACCTTATCTAGAGTTTGTGTCGTAACATGTTCTGTCATTTACCTTATGTGACGCTTATGGTACAATTTGTATCACACTTACTCTACTTTATTGTACGTAAGGTAGGTTACATATTCTAGGGAAATCCAAAAAATATGGAAACTTCCATATTCTGTTAGAGATGTTTCCTAAATCTAAACTAAATCTAAACTAAATCTTTCCTAAATATTTGAAAGAATATTTTCTCCTCCTCCCACGATCTTTTCTCTTCGTTTTTGTGTTTCTCTCTTCTTCATCGACATATTCATCTCTTCTCTCTATCAATACAACATGGTTCTAATCTATGTTAAATCTGGTGAATGGATGTCTAGTTGCAATGACGAGTGGAATTTTGAGGTAGACAAAGAAAGGCGTGGTCGAATGATAACATTAGAAACTACTACTCTGTTAGAGGAGCTCAAGATCATGGTGTGTGAGGATTATGGGATGTCTCATAATTTATTTAATGTCTAGTTCAGTTATGAGATGGTGAATCAATCGTCAAGTGTCTAACTTTGTGGACTATGCCAAGAAGGGTTCATCTACAACCTTGTGTGTTACGTTCTCTCGTGAAACTCAAAAGGAACGAGTCAACATTGATTTGAATAAGGAGCCGTGTGATTCAAGTAATTTAGAGGATGGGGAAGTTCCTGAAATAAATCGAGCAGACTTTGTCAAACCATCAAAAGAGCCTTGTGACAGAAGGAAGGATAATGTCGATGTTGATGGTTGCGGGGATGCTGGTATAAAGAGTGAAAACAATGGAAATTGTGAAAAAAATGAAGATAGTGAAAATGATGGTCGATCTTGGAGAGGAGATTTCGTGAAGAAGGATCAAATTTTCAGAAGTAAAGGGGTTCTTAACGCAACAATGGAAATTTTGGCGATGAAGAATAATTTTGATTACATTGTTCTCAAATCCACAGGAAAATGGTGGTATATTCGATGTAAGGATACACTGTGCAACTGGACTGTGCGAGCAGAATGTCTTAATGGGTCTACATATTTTATGATCAACAGGTGCGAAGGAAGACATTCATGTGCTCCTTCAAAGAAAAGCAAATTCGGAAAAACATCATTAGCAAGAACAATTGGGAGTCTGATACAACATCGATTTGATGATGCCAACGATGGCCCAAGAGCAAATGACATCATTCAATTTATGAGACTGGAGCATGGTTGTGAGATTACTTATTGGCACGCTTGGGAAGCTCGTGAGATTGCAGTTGCAGCTGCTAGAGGTATACCAGATCATAGTTATGCAAAAATACCAAAATATTTGCATATGATTAAGATTTTCTACTCCCTAACATCTTCACAACACATACATTTTGAGAAAGCAAAGACGAATTTCTTCTTTGACGGAGATCTCGTCGATCCTCTTCCCTTTATGCACGGGGTCAACTAGATGGGTCGTCCAATCGTTTGGTTTATATCGCCATCTCTATGTTGGGCTTTCTATTGTGTTTAATAAATACTGTAGTTAATAATTAGTTGGCCAATCTATAATTTAAAGAACAAAAAGAAATTCTAAACCTGCCGGAATCGAACCAGTGACCTAAAGGTTTGCTGTAACAGACTACAGTCTTTCGCTCTACCAACTGAGCTACGGTCAGATATTCTTCTTGGCTTACTTTTATCTAAATTATTTAGCTGTTTCATTGTAAACCTCTTTTCAGCGGTTCCTTCTAGTTGCCTCCAATATATATGTCCCTATCTTTTTCCATTTCGACCAAACTCTAGACACAAGTCTTCCTTTTCTAGTTTTGCAATCTCTGTTTTTTCTGTAATTTTTTTTGTTTTGGTTCTTAAATATTTATTAGAACTTGATCCGCGCCCTCGAGCGAGTGTTTGATTTAACTTGTGTTCAACGTAAACTCATAAACCGCTGGTTTTATAAAAAAACAAATTCATGTGTATTTTTATGTTTTGTAATTTACATATAGAATAGGATATATTATTTTATAATATAGATGTTTGATAATATTTTTTATTTGTACATAATATTATATTAATTTTTATATAACTTGATGCAATTTGATGTAATTGTACTATTAATATATTAACTTGTTGTTTTTTTATTAATTTATTTTAAAATGAAAATCATACTATATTTTTTAATTTTTTGCATATGTTTTCTATAAATTATCATTAACTTTATGATTTTTCTTTTGAAAATTGAACTATCGAAATTTTTATATTTAACTAAACTAAATAAGGTAATACTATATATAAAAATCATTTTATATAATAAATAATATATATCTCAGTTTTTATTTTTATTTTCACCACAAAGAAACAACAAATTTTGTAATTAATTAATTTAAATTGATTATAAATGCAATGACAGAATCTGTAAATAAAAAAAGTGCAAAAATGAAGTACTTAATTTATTGTAAATGCAATGGCTAAGTATGTAAATAAAATAAAGTATTTAATCTGCTATCTATGTTCCAAATCTATGTTCAAAAACATATCTGCCTGGACGATTCATCGATTGAATAAACATTTGACGGTGGTGAGCATGGCGACTTGTCATAATTTGGTTGTATTCTACATAAACAATGATTTTGTTAGGTTTTAAGTTTTAAATATGATGTTTATGTGTAGATCTAATATCTTTACAATATAAAAACAAGGAAAATGGTGAAAAAAGAGAAAAAGTTTGAATAGCCATGGATGTGTTGCACAACTCATGAACACATTGATGAAGAATAAGATAAAATTGTAATTTCGAAACTCATTTATGAAAAACAAAAAAAATTATGATTAAATCCCTTCAAACACAGTTCGAACCTTGGGTTATTTTGTTTTGTCTCGAGGATGTATTGATAATTATTACATAATTTTAAGATAAAGCTAGACTTTCACATTCGTGGTTGCGCGGATATTTGATTTCATATATATATATATATATTTATTTATTTATTTTATATCATTAGTAGTATATATTTTAATGTTAATCATTGATTTTTTAATGTTTACATAACTATTTCAAATACAATAATTTTATAGTTTACATGTCATAACTAATCATCTATTTTAAACTGTCATATATATTTATTGTTTCTTATTATATATTTATCTTATTGGATTTACATTTTGATTATTAAATAAATTAATATATACATAAAATAACATATTTAATAATTAATTTATATTTAATTTATGCTAAATTTTTATCCGTATTTCAAAGCTCTTGATTACCTTTAACCATTTTATGTTTATTTATTTTAGATACTATATTATTGTATATATAAATAAGATATGTTAATTTGTAGACATGTATTATATACCTTAGTATGTTAACCTGTTTTGCTAACATATTATATTATATATCTTAACATAAATGTTTATGAATATGAAATATATATAAACATATATCATTTTAATATAATTTATCATATTTAGTTTAGTATAATATTTATTTTAGTATGCTAGTATGATTATAAAATAAATATAAATATTACATAATTTTATATTTTATATTTTATAAAATAGAAATGAATATATCTTAATCTATAATAATATTAAAAATATTAATCTATAATAATATTTTATTATTAATTAAGAAATGATTGGAAATATATACATAAAATTTTGCGCTTTTTGCAAAAGTGATTCAAAACTTTCAAATACAAAACTAACCTATGATTTTTCTGAAACTTTTATTTGCAATATTTACCCTAAAAGTTTAGATTATTTATGAAAATACCACTACTTTTTCTGAAAATGAATATTTTATTCTATCGTCCTCATCTTCATCGAGTATTTACAAAATTGCTATTGACATCAATACAACAACAACCATAAACACTCAATTTGAAGCTCTTAATGCACCTAAAAAAATGATTTTTCACTCGTCCAATCTCATTTCTTAAGCACTAAAACAACATCTCTTTCACTTTTTCTCTATATTCATCTAAAAACCCAAGATTTTAATTCTAAACTTTTTAAGGTTCATAAAACCATTTAAGCTGACGATTCTTGGACATTAACAAGTTGGTCACTTTCGTGTGAACTTCTATGTGCTTGGAGAAGCTAAGGAAGTTATCTCACTGGTTGAAGGTATGAAATCAATTTTTTTCCAGATATGTTCCTCAGAAGACTTATGTGTAAGTCTTATGGTCATAGAAGACTTATTCAAAAGTCTTCTATCTAATGCAAAGGTTACTTTTGCAATTGACTTTATGTGTGTGTTTTTAGAGAATTCTCTGGAACTCTTCCAATTTTTCATTGTTAAAAAAAATCTCAAAAATTTCAAAGAAGACTTCCTGGTATGTTGTGTAGGATAAACATGTTAGTTTTGAAATTGATCGGATTGTGTCAAAAATTTAACTTTCTTTAGACGACTTACACAGAAGTCTTCCCCCAGTAAACTTCCATGTAAGTCTTCTGAAACTCTCGGTGGAAGTCTTTTCACTGACGGTGAAAGTTGTCTCACATTACTTTTGAAATTGAAAAATTAAACTTAAATATTTAATTTTAATTAGACGATTTACATGTAAGTCTTCCAGAAGAAAACTTACATGGAAGTTTTTTAGAATTTTATTCTGGGATTCTAGTCAAACCTTGGTTAGCACAGACGACTTTCGTGTAATTTGTCTGCCGAAAAACTTATATGGAAGTCATTTAATGAAAATTAAATATTTAAGTTTTATTTTTCAGTTGCAAAAGTAACCTGAGACGACTTTCATTGACAGTGAGAAGATTTCCACCGAGAATCCGGAAGACTTATAGGAAAGTCTTATGGCCGAAGATTTCCTTGTATGTCGTCTGAAGAAAGTCAATTTTCTGACTCAGTCTGATTAATTGCAAAACTAACATGTTTGTCTTGGATGACTTACATTGAAGTCTTCTCTAGTATTCTCGAGATTTTTTTTTTCAAAAATAAAAATAAGCCAATATTTACAAAAGAAGATTTTTATAGAAGTTTGTTGTATATTAAACTTCTCTGGAAGTCTTTCTTTGTAAATTTTGAATTGCAAAAATGACATAAATGGAAGACTTCCTAGAAATCGTTTGCGTCAATGTTTAATAAATTTCATTTTCTCTAATTTTTATTTTTAAAATTATCATTTTATTTTTAATTCATGTATATTAATCAATATTAGGGATAATGAATGTAATTTATAAGTTAATTGGTGATAATTGTGAGGTTACTGACATTCATGTTTACTAAAGTTTCTAGCTAATATGAGACTACTTCACGGGAAGTCGTCTCGGTTTAAGTTTTTGAAATTAATGTTCTATGTTTGTTAATGTGTTTTTATTTTACTTTTTGCAGATGATGTGTGAGTTACCTATAGTTTACTAAGAATTTTTTTTGAAAGATGACTCTTAAAGTTTTGTGGTTGATAATGTTATAGGGGCGAGAATGTTCTTACTGAATGAAGGTTCTACGCATGCCAAACTTGTTGAAATGGCTTAAGGAGATTATAACCTGGACATGAACAGAAAGGTTGTGGAGTTAACCTATTCATTATCAGAAGCAATGATGCAACAAATGGCTCCATACACCCCTCATATTCCTGTTACAAGTGATAAACAAGTTCAGAACTTGCTCGAGATAACTAAAAGACATGAAATATTCTTTTTGTATCAAGCCTGATGAGAAAGTTTAATGATGGAGACGAAGAAGCTGAAGATGCTAATGAAGTTTCAGATGAATGGGAAGAAGAATATGAAAGGGGGGATGAAGATGATGGTAATTTGGCTGAAAGATGAAAATGATGATGGGGAGCAGGATGTTGATATCCCTGATGTTGCTGAAGCAGATGATGATGGTGAGGATTACAATGAGTATAGAAAAGTTAAGGATGAGGATGATGAAGAAAAAGATAATATGTGTTTTAAAGATTTGAAAACGACATATGGTATTGAAGGAGGAAGCTTGACTGGCAATAATATTTATGCCAACCAGAGTTTTGTTAGTAGGGATGCACTGGTTTTAGAGTTATGATTGACAGCGGTGAAGCGTAGGTTCTCTGTGAATATATAAGGAAACAAAAACTCTACTTGTGGCAAAATGTTATGTTAACAGATGTGGATGAAAGGTTAGAACGAGTGTGAAACATGGGATAAACACTTTTTGGATAACCAAGTATGTGGAAACTCATACATGTTTTGTGTCAGACCGTCTGGCTCAACAAAAACATTGTACTTCAAAGTATATTGGTAGGTTTTTCATATATCGCCTTGGAATCATTGATGAATTGAATCTGCAACATATCAAAGATGCAATGAAGAACATCTTTGGCATGAAACTTGATTACACCACTTCATATAGAGCGTTGTTATATGCGTAAGAATTGGTGAGAGAATTAACAGAAGATGGGTATGAGCGGCTGCCTTCATATTTAGAAAAAAATTGCGTTAGCAAATCAGAGTTCTATCACTAATATAGAACTTGATTCTCTTAATAGATTTAAATATTTATTTCTATCTTTTGGAGCCTATATTGAAAGTTTTAAGCATCGAGAAGGGTTATCGTAGTGGATGAGACTCACCTAAGTGGGAAGTATGGAGGTGATATGTTAGTTGCAGCCGCACAAAATGATAATTTTCAGTTATTACCATTGGTTTTTGGAATCATAGATGCTGAAAATGATGATTGTTAGGAATAGTTTTTCACAAAATTGTTGAGTTGTGTATATGATGAGTATGCTATAGTGATAGTCTCTGACCAGCACACAAGGATTAAAAAGGCGTGTGATGAGGTGTTTCCTTGAACAACCCAAGGAATATATTATTGTCACCTACAACAGAATATTGTCGAAAAGTATTAAAGAAAGCAAATCTGGTACTTGGTCAAAGGTGTTGTGTATGCTCATACACTTCACAATTTTAACAGGTAGCTGGATGAGATACAAAGTGACAACCCAGAGCTTGCAACATATTTGGAAGAAGCCGACATGATTCTATGGTTATGAGTTCATTGTCAGGGAGAAATATATGACATCTGGTGTGTTTTGTTCTAGCAGAGTAATACATATCATAAACAATCAACTGTCAAGTTAACTCTAATCTTAACACACTATATAATACTTTTGCCAAGAGAGATCATGTGTAGTACTTAGGGATCAAATCCACATAGAGCAAAGGCACACAATATATTTCTTATTTCTAAAGACTAGGCTAGGTGAATATATATATTGGTAATGAATAATCAGATTAAGGAAATATTCATTGTCAAGAAGTAGGATATAATATGAAAATATGCTACTACTAATGCAAATATATAAATATTCTAGATGTAAATATAAATGTAAATATGCTAGATCTGAGGTTTTAAGCTTAATGAATTATAATGGATAGAAAGCACGGAAATGTAAATATTCTAGAACTCAAATGTTAACTATTTTGATCCTTTTAACTCCAACTCTCGTATGCGAGCAAAAGGAACGACCATCGATCGACGACCATCGATCGACGACTAAGGCATGGTGTCGATCGATGGTGAAATCACAAAGAAGTATGGGCGAGATTTGATAAGTCCACCAGACTTATTAGACCATATCTTGCATGTATCTAACAGCCTAGTTCAACAGAATTTATTCTAGCACTGAACTTACTCTCGTAGTTGTCCATGTTCTATCATCGAGATCCTAGTTAGCTACTCTAGAATGCAAGCATTAAGCACAACTCAATTGATGGATATTAACTTAACCTAACAATCTTATTTTTGGGCTAATCCATAATTGCTATCATTTAACCCTAAATTTAATTAGCAACTACTCAAACATGACTTTTGTCACAAAAATCATAGATGAATAGAATAAATATGAAAATAAAATATTAAAACCAAAGGAATTCCAGGAGGAATCTGAAGGAGTCTCTCCTTTCTCTCCTTTCTCTCCTAATACAAAATGAATAAAACTAAAATGCTATGTAAAACTTGTGTCTAACTGTCCTCTGTTTTCTGTCTTTATCAAGACATAAATATAAAACCCTAAATTTAGGTCAAAACTCGTCTAGGGCATTTTTGTCTTGCTGACTTGGGCTTTGATCGTAGATCAATGGCAAGTGTGATGCATCAATCGCTCTCGAGCTTCGATCATTGGTCGACACCAAGTGTGTTCTATCTATGAATGACTTTGTCGACTCCCTAGATGACCAGCTGCGGATTCTTCTCTTCTAAATACTCCAAAAGCTCCAAGTATCTCATATATATCCAAAATGTTCCTGGACATGTAAATACTCTAAAACATAGCCTAGACATACATAATATACTCTAAATATAACCTATAACATTGCCTAAAACTGGTAATAAATAGGCTATATCAATTCCCCAGACTTAACATTTTGCTTGTCCTCAAGCAAACAAGTCTGTGAAAGAGGTTTTGAAAAGTGGAGACTCACATAATATCTAAGTATAATTATCACTCTACTTTGTTGCAACCACATCCTATCAAGTTAATTACACATAAACTTTATATACTCTATCCTAGTATAGCAACCAAATCCATTATACCATCAACTTAGCAAATACTAATTTGACTCACTCCTCTCCTGATCTCATTTCTTTGCACAAAATAAGAGTGTATGCTTTACCTTGGGAGTATCGATCAAAGGACACATGGATTCTTACATCTGCAAGTATCTGAACAACTAGGTACAAAGTCTTCTTTGATCCCTTTTTCTCTTTTCTCTGAATTTTTTTAGATATCTTTCTTCTTTTATTTTTTTAATTTTTCTTTTGGAAAAAGTTGTAGGCGAATAATGGGGTCATAGGTAATTTACCTACCCCTCGCTTCCAACAATGTGTGATCATTCCATTGAATTAGAATAATGAGGTCATTGGTAATGTACCTACTCCTCTGCATCTTGGGAAATCATCTCAATATTTTAAGCTTTTAAGTAGATGCCGAAGAGAGAGAGAAAGGGAACCAAACGTGCAATGACTTGTACCTATAGACTTGCAGAAGGAACCCAATCCTGTGTATACCAAGCCCTAAAGCAAGCTGATAATATCATGATTAGTGTTGGAAATCATTTTCGGTTCCTTCAAACTTTCTAAACAAGTGTGATATAGTGGCAGGATGATCCACTTTAGTATCTCTAGTAGTCTCTGCAAATAACCTTCTAAAATGGTGCTAAAGTGTGGTTATTTAATAATAATTTTTTGAACATAATCCATTTTTTACTCAATAAAACTTTTTTTTGAAAAACTTATATATATATATAGCAAATAAAACTAAAAATAAATCAAATAGCGTTAGCGAACCTCCCCTGGACTTAAATTACATTGTCCCCAGTGTAATCCACCTTGGTTTGGTTAGGAAAAATCAAATCATAAGTAAGTAGTTGAAGTAAGAAACTCGATACCAGACTTTGTAATTGAGTGTCGATCGATGTGATGATGCTGATGTCGACCGATGGTCATGATCCATGGTCGATCAATGTGGATGCTTCAAACTCGATCGATGGTAAACCTGTAGGTTTCTACTCTTTTTTTTTTATAAGTATAAAGCTCAAAATAGAAAACAATATTAGTAAAACCTCCCCCAGACTTAAACAACACTATCAATACTTGTTTGCTGATGGTGACCGTCGATCGACACAGTTAAGTGGCGATCGATCGATACTTAGAATACTCAGTCGATCAACAATGATCAAGTGTCGATCGATGCTCTGTGCAGACTCATGTTCCTTTTTCTTAAAGACCTGTAATAGTATAATAAAATCCAAAATTAGACTAATATAATCAAGAAAACTAATTAAAACTTACTAAACATTGGGTTGTCTCCCACTCAGCGCTTGGTTATGGTCTTAAGCTCGACGTTTGAACTATAATAAATCTCTTCATTGCTTCATCACTTCTGGTTTTCTCATTCTTTGTAACCTCTCTAGCAACCTCCATTGAATGCATTCTTCTTTGTAGGTTCTTAATATTGCGTTGTAGAATTCTAAGTCTTGCAGTTGTGGTTTCTGATATATCTTCCAGTTGTTGAGAAATACCTTCCTTCATTAGGCTCTGAGAAAAATCAATCTCATCAAACCTATCTTCTAATTGTGTTTCTGTTGCTGTCTTCTGCCGGTTGACTTCAGTGTCGATCGATGGTCGTAGGATGCCGTCGATCGATTCTCATTAGTCTGGCCTAATCGCATGATGTCTTTGTATAGTATCCAAATCTTGTTTCATCTTATCCATGCGTGTAGTCAAACTGGTAAGGCATATGTCTATAGGATAGTAGACATCATCAAGCCTTGTGTAGAATTCATCCAGTGACATCTCTTGAGCTTTGTAGACCTCATACACAATATCATTAATCTCTGTTCTGTTGTATGTTCTTTGATTTTTCATAGGCATACTGATCCTTGTTGTATGTTCTGGTAAACATATGTAGCTCTACTTAAACATAGTATCTCTCTCTAGAATTGCTCTGATATTTTCAGCTTGCACATTCACTACTCTTCCATCTGTAGCTCGTGAATTACCGTTCTCATTTATGTAGATGCCATACTCATCTTTCTTTTTCCCAATGGAAAATTCTTCTGCCTTTAGCATCATAAGCTCTTGTACCATGCTCGATACAGCCATCGATCGATGTTAGGTGTGTCCTGTCGATCGATGATGAACTCTCCAGATAGTAGGCAGTTGAAAGTACGAAGTTTGTGGAATTTTGGAACGGTACCGTTGATCGATGCATGTTGTCTGTTGTCGATCGATCTAGGATGTGGAGATGTGTATGGAATATTACAAATTGGCTCGGTCTTCTGCTTCTCTATGTCGATCGACGCTGAATGAGGTGCGTCGATCGATGCACGTCTATCCACTTTCGCCCAGCTGGCGTCGTCTGATACTAGGTCGTGATATTCAATCAACTCTCCTTCTCCGTCGATCGATGGTGTATGGTGGTCGTCGATCGATGCTTGATTACGAAGTTGTTCACACTCTGCTTCTTGGTCAGTATCGATCGATGACGAAAATTTGCCGTCGATCGATGTCAATTTCCCGATTTGATGGCAAATTAGGAAAACACCGGCCTTTTCCATTGTGGTACCATAATACTCGATTAGCTCTTCCCCTCTGTAATCTTCGTCGTACTCAAGGTAGATTGGGTTGTAATTGCCATCTGCATGGCAGGTGTTGGTAGTTTCTGGGATGAGGTCGTCGATCGATAACGAAGGGTGGGGATCGACCGATTGCTGTACAGAAAATGCGTCGATCGGTGCTCTGGGTTGGGTGTCGATCAATGCTCCATCCTCGGACTCCTCGTTGAACTCATATTTGCAGAAGCATGTGGCTACAAGTTCTGCATCATTAGACAACTCAATCAGGGTCGCCTTGTTCTTATTCTTAACAGGTTCATAGAAAAAGTTTTGATCAATTAGGGATAGATACAACCTATTTTCTTCATATCGCAGATGGCTCTCACTGTAGCCATAAATGCTCTCCCAAGTAGTAGTGAAGAATTCCAATCAACCTTGATCTCCATCACATGGAAGTCTACTGGGACTAGGGTGTTGTTGATTTGCACTGGAACATCTTTTACTATCCCTCTGAGTTCATTTTTGAGCAATCTACAAATGTAAAAGAATCATTGGAGGGTTTCACTTTCAGGTTAAGCTCCTCTGCCATAGTTTTTGGCATGATGGTTACTGATGATCAAGTATCACAAAGGGCATTGGGGTATTCGTTGCCTTTGATCAAACATGGCACCACAAACTTTCCAGGGTCACTTTTCTTATTTTGACAAGTCCTCTGTTTTATCCTTTCCCTGAGGTGATTGAATATGATATCTATGTCTTTCTATGTCTCTCTTGATTCCCTGAAAAACATCTACAACTTGTGTGTATAGTAAGCTTTATTGGCTTCTTTGCGTTGATGTTTGTGGATCTTTTGTTTCCTCTTGGAATGACCTTCATCTTCTCTATCAAGATCCATGGCTTCAGATGTGTTAGTATTCTGTGTTAAAGCTGTCGTGGTCGGACGCACAATCAAATTAGCATTGATGCTTGATAGTCGAACTGGCTTCCTCATCTGTCAAACGATGTTGAACGGAGTGCATCGATCGATGCTTCTATCTCTCTGTCGGTCGACTATCTCGTGCCTGTATTAATCAACGTTAGTCGATTCACACGAAGCTATTGATGTTGCAGGAGCTGTTGGTTATTGATGGGCATTGCCTGGTGTTGATCGACATCAATGCGAACTGTTGAATGACATAGAACTTTCCACATGAAAATCTCCTTCTTGAAGCTTTTCTCTCTTAACCTCCTGCTAAAAATCATCATCAATCAATGCGTTGACGTGGTGTTTCTTTCCAGCCTCCTTGATTCTTTGACCTGCTGCATTACACAAATGACCCTCGAGGTCATGCAGGTCTCCATTCTCACCCTTAATCAGTATCAAAGTCACAACCATCTGAACTCGTCTATAGCTATCGATCAATGCGGGTTGGTTGACGTCGATCGATGCAAAGTGATTGGTGTCGGTCGATGAAAGTAGGTTGATGTCAATCGATGAAGGTAGGTGTACGTCGATCGATGCTGAGTGATCAATGTCGGCCGACGGTAGAGTTCAGATGATGGTCGATACGGTCCGTGAAGAAGTGTCGGTCGACACGGTACTAGTGTTGTCTATCGATGTTTGTCGTTTTTCTCTACGGATCAAGCGTTCAAGTCTGTCAAGGTCAGAGACTGATATCAGTTTTTGTTCTTTGTTGCTTATGGTGCTTCTTTGCATGTACCTGAAAAAAGGGAAAGAAAAATTATTAGTAACTTAAATATCAATAATAAACCTAGACTAAATCCTAGAAATTAAATCTAATGGCGATCTATGCTCCCCGGCAACAGCGCCAAATTTGATATATGGTGTGTTTTGTTCTAGCAGGGTAATAAATATTCTAAACAATCAACTGTCAAATTAACTATAATCTTAACACACTCTATAATACTCTTGCCAAGAGAGATCAAGTGTAGTACTTAGGGATCAAATCCACAGAGAGCAAAGGCACACAATAAATTTCTTATTTCTAAGAACTAAGTTAGGTGAATATAAATATTGGTAATGAATAATCAGATTAAGGAAATATTCTTTGTCAAGAAGTAGGATGCAATATGGAAATATGCTACTAATGCAAATATGTAAATATTCTAGATGTAGATGTAAATGTAAATATGCTAGATCTAGGGTTTCAAGCTTAACAAATTATAATGGATAGGAAGCACAAAAATGTAAATATTCTAGAACTCAAATGTTAACTATTATGACCCTTTTAACTCCAACTCTCGTATGCGAGTAAAAGGAATGACCATCGATCGACGGCTAAGGTCTGGAGTTGATCGACAGTGAAATCAGAAGGAAATATGGGGGAGATTTGATAAGTCCACCAGACTTATTAGACCAACTATCACATGTATCTAACAGCCTAGTTCAACAGAATCTATTATGGCACAGAACCTACTCTCGTAGTTGTCCATATCCTATCAACAAGATCCTAGTTAGCTACTCTAGAATGAAAGCATTAAGTACAACTCAATTGATATATATTAACTTAACATAACAATCCTATTTTTGGGCTAATCCATAATTTTTATCATTCAACCCTAAATCTAATTAGCAACTACTCAAACATTATCTTTGTCACATAAATCATAGATGAATAAAATAAATATGAAATAAAATATAAAAATTAAACGACTTTTTAGGAGGAATCTGAAAGAGTCTCTCCTTTCTCTCCTAATACAAAATAAATGGAACTAAAATGCTCTCTAAAACTTGTGTCTAACTGTCCTGTGTTTATGGCTTTAGCAAGAAATAAATATAGAACCTTAAGTCTAGGTCAAAACTCGTCTAGGGCATTTTCGTCTTTCTGACTTGGGCTTTGATCGTCGATCACTGACCAGTGTGATGCATCGATCGCTCTCAAACTTTGATCATCGGTCGACGCCAAGTGTGTTCCATCGATCGATGTCTTCATCGACTCCCTAGATGATCAGCTGCAAATTCTTCTCTTCTAAATGCTCCAAAAGCTCCAAGTATCTCATATATCTCCAAAACGTTCCTAGACCTCTAAATACTCTAAAATATAGCCTAGACACACATAATAGACTCTAAATATAGCCTATAACATGGCCTAAAACTGGAAATAAATAGGCTATATCAATATACAACTTAAAAATAAGCAACATCTATGAATCTATTAATTCTGCACTCAAGCGAGCCAGAAGATTTCCCATTTAATTCTTTTTGGAATTTATAAGAGAGAAGCTAGGAAGGTGGCATTGGAAAAATGAGAGAAGATGCTTTGAGTCTCATAATTCAACATAGTCGAGGAGTTGAATACTTACTTGCGGTTTTGGTCACTCATCATCTCATGCGTGAGGTATTCCAGCTATCACTCTCTCATATGTGAATGGCTTCAGTGTGTATTTGACACGATCTTCGTCAGAGCAAACACACTCAACAAGCAAATAAGGGATCATTTTGACAAAATGCTCCATTACCTCAGCGAGTTGTGGCGGTTTAATATGTTTGACAATGCTGTCATAGATGACTATGTGTATGTTAGGGATCAATATTCATATAGCAATCCAATGTATTATTTGGGCAATGAACTTTGTGAAATCTGTATTTTTTGTCGTCAAAAGATAAACATTTGACCATCTACTAGATACGTTAATCAATACCATGAAATACTTAAACAGCCCGTACGGTGGGTGGATCGATCCATATATATCACCATGAGTTCTTTCTAAAAATATTGGTGATTCCTTTTCAACTTTTGGTGGTGATGGCTGAGTTATAAATTTTTCTTGAGAACATGCATTACGTATAAACTTGTCCGTTTCAAAATTCTTTCGTTTTTTATTGGATGGCCATTTGAATTTTGCACTATTTTTTTCATCATGACTGAACAAAGATGTCCTATCCTCTCATGCCAAACTTTAAATGTACTAGTAAACTTTAGGTTACTGTGGCATAACTTCTTCATGTTTATTTTTGGACAATATAATCTAGAGGATAACATTTTTAACTTTTCTAATATATATTTTCTCTCGGATTTAATGCAAAAGATATTCATTGTCATTTTTACTTATAGTCTCAATATGATATCCCTTTCTCTAGATATCCTTAAAACTTAAAAAAATTCAATAAGATTCAGGGAATTATAATGTATCACTTATTTTAAATTTTGTCTTCCTTGGTATTGAAAAACTGACATTTCCATAGCCATAGTAATATTTGCACTATCATATATTGTACTTACGCTTCCAGCATAATCTTCTATTTTGAGACTGGAGAAATATTTCTTATCTTTAGTTATCGTGTGCGTTCATGCACTATCTGCCAAATATATATATATCCATAAAAATCTTAAAGTCTGACATTTTTTCTGAACTTAAACTATTCATAAAACATGTATCAACATAACCATTAATTATGAAATATAATATATATTTTGCAGAAAAATATAAAGCTAATATAATATAGTAAACATGATCTTCTTCATAAAGATAACCATTATATCACATCGATTTTAGCACTCATCGATATTTTCTTGATTAGCCAGAAAATCTAACACGTCGAGATGAGAATCATCATTTAAACCATGAAAGGATGGCCAAGGTACATCAAATATGAAGTTCATTTCACTTTTTATTTTAGGATTTTCGATATAGATCGGCTAAATGTTTTAGCGTACGACAAACACATACCCAATGACCTTTCATGCCGCATCTGTAGAAAAAAAAATTATTTATCTTTTATCATCCCAACCAGTTTCATTTTCGTGGAAGTTCCTATTATTTCTTTCATCATAGGAAGATAATCTTCTTTCTTGATCTCTTCTACAACCATGATAACGATTTCCCCGTGACTATGTCCTCGTCCTCTCCAATCATTATAACGGGATGATGCGACATTCACTTCAGAGAATGGAGCAGATCCAGTGGGATGAGCATGATTGTTTAACGTCACAAGTTAACTATTTTGCTCCGCTACAAAGAAGACTTGCATCAACATTGAGTAACAATATATCCATTCGTCCGGTACAGTTGCTGCAGGACTACATTTCTTGGATGGAACGAAAAGAGTTTTCTCAGTCATATAATAATCATTTATTTTTTCTACACATAACATCATCCTCGATGTAATTCTGAGCATCACTGAATTATATTCACTAACACTTTTGTAGTCTTGAAACCAGAGATGGATCCACTCGTGTTTGTCTTTCGGTAAGATTATATACTTCTGGTAGTTCAAAAATCTGACACATCAAGATGAGTTTCATCATTTAAACCATGAAAGGATGACTCATGTACATCATAGATGAAGTTGATTTCACTTTCTTTCTCTTTTTATTTTTGGGATTCTCGATATAGATCGGCTAAATGTTTTAGCGTAAAACAAACACATAACCAATGTTCTTTCATGTTGTATCTATAAAAAAAAATTGTTTGCCTTTTGTTATCCCAACCACTTTTATTTTCGTGGAAGTTCTTATTATTTCTTTCATCATAAGGAAATAAATAAATAGAGAAGGCCTAATCTATTATTCTGAAATAATAATAAAATTAAAATAAATTAAATATATTAAAAACATTAATTAAATCTCACGTCACCGATATAACTTTGTTAGTATAAGAGTTTCATGTTGATAACATATTATATTATATATAAAAGGGTAACAGATATTATTTATATATTTATTATTCTAATATTTGTGTTTTGGTGAGAGAAAATAAAGAGAAAGAGAGAGAGAGTTCAGATGATCAATTTATATATTCAACTTTTTTACTACAAAGTTCCAGAAGTAAATAATATAATAAAATTACATGGATAATCTATGGTTTTTATATTATTTTCTACCACTTTTGAGATTGTTGGAGATCAAAATGAATTTTGAAAAAAATAACATAGTATATTTATCTATTATTTGTGTGATTCACAAAACAAAAAGGTGTTTGGAAAAGAGGAGCTAATATACAGAAACGAATAAAACGATAAACAAAAATCTAACATTTATATGCCTATGACTAGGGCTAGACATTTTATCCATTAAATTTGATTTGATTCGATTTGATCTGAAAAATCTGAATATCCATAAATCTTCGAAGCAAATTAAATATTAAAAATAAATATCCAATTAAAATGAATCAGTCACAAATAATAAAAAAATTTAAGCTGGATACCCGCTCCAAATTTTATACAGATAAATATATATCTATAATTTAATTTAGAGTATTAAATGCATAATCTTATATAATTATTATTTTGATATATTATTTTATTAATTTTATTTATAAGTTAATTATAAAATATTAAATTAAGAAAATAATATAAAATATTTATAGAAAACTATTTTTTATATAATATTTTAAAACATATAGTTTCATTAATTTTACTTTATCTTTTATAATATGTAAAAAATATTTTTTTAAACAAATTTTTATAATTTTATTTAGATTTAACAAAGTGGATAAGGTATCCGTGAATATTTACAAATATCTATAAAAAATTTGGATATCCGAAAAACCGGATACCCATAATTTTATGAAACCAAACAAATAAAAAAATCAGATATACATAAAATACAAAGAAAATCATAAATACAAAAAAAATGATACTATTTGATTCATACCTACTCCTACCTATGACCGAAAAAATGAATTTCTCTTGAAAAAAGCAACACGCATACAACAAAATATACATTTCATCCATGAAAACTGAACCAGTCATATGAAACTAAATATAATATTTTAACATGAAAACTCAAATTTGGAATAATCTAACATATATACATTCACAAAATAAACATCCTCTATATTACTATGGAATGGAAAACAATCAGACAAATACACTAACACATGAGCAATAAATCAATCAACATAATAATTTCCAAAATTCACAAAAAATAAATCTCAACCTGCTTTATTGTTTTAGTCATTTTACGATTTTTTTTGTACAAAGTAATAAGAAAAATAAAATATTTTAAAAGTTCAACTTTTTTTTAAAAAAAAACTTAGAAATGCAAATTTAGCAAAGAACTATCTAAAACATTTTTGATAGACGGAATTAGCAAATATATTTACTTAACACCAATTTAAATTTTAACAGCGCTATTAATATTTTGATATATATCTTATAAACCAACTACAAACTAAATTTTCATAAGATATAATCAAATAGTTTATATGACTTGTGCTTATATATAGGTGTAGCCAGCAATATTTTTAAAATTATGGTCACTACAGACAAAACAAATACGAGATGATTTAAACTTCCAATCTAGATTACCTATGACAATTACAAGATCCATCTTTATGCCAAAATTGATTAAAAAATCTATAAAACATATAAACTTAAAGATTATATGATACAATTTATATTAGAGAAATATATTTTAAACTATGCTTATAACATAGGGTTTTTTTCAAAAATGACTCAAAACTTGAAGTCAATTGCAAAACCAACCCACGATTTTTTTGAAACTTCAACTTTCTCTTTTCACCCTAGAAGTTCGGATAATTCACGAAAATGCCATTACTTTTTTTTTGAAAATGATTGTATTACCATATTATCCCCATCTTCATCAAGTATTTACAATATTGTCATTAGCTTCAATACACCAACCACCATGAACAACCAATTTGAAGCTTTTAATGCTTCTAAAATCAACATCTACATCTTTATATTTTTATTTCTTGCACACACAAACTATTTTCATTTCACTTTCTCTCTTATTCCTTCCCAAAATCCCAACTTTTTTATTTTAAAATTTTTAAACTTATTAATGTTACTAAAGTTCATGATTCTTGGTCAAGAACAAGTATGTAACTTTCACTAAGAAATGATATGCACTTGGAGAAGTTAAACATGAATCTCACCAAATTTAAGAATTTTTTTTATTTTTCCCAGATCTGGTTCGTGGAGAAGACTAAACTGAAAGTCTTCTCCACAGAGAAGACTTACAGGAAAGTCTTCTAGGAAATCTTCTAGCAGAAGACTTCCCTGTAAGTTTTCTAGATTTATTTTTTTGTGATTTTGGTCTTTTATCGGAAGTCCTCTGTCGAGAAGACTTCCTGGAAGTCTTCCACAGAAAGTCAAATTTCTGACACAATTTGGTCAATTGCAAAACTAACCTATTTTTCGAGAAGACTTACATGGAAGTCTTCTCTGGAAGTCTTCCTTTCTAAATTTATAATTGCAAAAATGACCTTTCCGGAAGACTTCTTAGAAGTCTTCTACCAGAAGAAGTCTTCTGTGGAAGTCATCTAAGGGAAAACTTCCATAAAGTCTTCTATTACATTATATGCTAGAAGACTTTCCAAAAACTTATAGAAGATTTTCAATTTTTTAAAAAAAAATTCTTCCGAAAATTCTCAGAAAACTTCAAGTGAAAGTTTATATTTTGTGAATTTGATTAAGTTTTCTTAAAATTCTTTTTCTTTTAATTTTAGTAAATTTATCTAAGTTTTTGTGTTGTTGTGTTATGTTATAAGTGTTAGATAATGTTGTAGACATTATGTTGTAGACATGAACATATTTACCAAAAAAAATTCATTGAACATATTTATCTTTTTTTTTTGCAAGACAATGTTGTAGACATGAACATATTTACCAAAAAAAATTCATTGACATCTCTTCAAATTTATAAAACAATTCACAAATAAAAAATTACACATACAAATCACAAAATAAATCATAAACAAAATTATTACACATGTACATTATGTTAGATCTTGTACATTATGTTAGAAGACTTTCAGAAAGTCTTCTCGCAAAGTCTTCTAACATATAATGCACTGGAAGACTTTCTGGAAGTCTTCCCACAGAGAACAAAGTCTTCTCAAATCTGACACAGATCTGAAAAACTTGCATATCCAAAAATATTCAAATATCCTCAAAACAAAGAAAAAAGTAGAATATGAAATATATCTACCTTTATAGAATATACAAAAATACATATCCATCATATATATATATACCTTTAAAGGAGTAGAAGATGAGAACCAAAAAATCTGCAAAATATGATAAATTAGTGAGAAGAAATGAGATAAAAATAAGAAATTTATATAAAGTTTCTTGTTTTCAAGTTCAAAAATATTAGAAAAAGGTTAAAGAGTTTTAGTTTGGAAAAAAGGTAAGAGCGTTAAGTAATAAGAAGTTACAAATGATGTAAATCATACATGAAAACTTACTAAAACACTCAAATATGTTATGAAAGAGGAGACATAGGAGAATATTTCGTTAGAAGACAATCAGAAAGTCTTCCAGATCTGAAAACCTGCAAATTCAAAGAGTAGAAGATGAGAACTATATAATAAAAACTTGCAAAAAATAAGATAAATAAGTGAGAAAGCATGAGATAAAAATGAGAAATTGATATAAAATTTGATATTTTCAAGTTAAAAGAGATTAGAGAGAGGTTTGAGAGTTTTAGAGTGAGAAACATTACATTTTCTTGCAGCAATTTGAGAGAAAGAGAGAGAATGTGTAAATTTTATTTATATAGGGGGAGGCAAAAATTGTAATTAGGTTAAATATTTTCGATTCAGAAAACTTTCAGGCAAGTCTTCTGAGAAGACTTTCAGATAAGTCTTCTGAGAAGACATAATACTTTCAGGAAAGTCTTCTACCCCTTGAATTTACTATTCGCCGAGAAGACTTACATGTAAGTCTTCTGGCGTAATATCTTTTAGTAGACTTAAGTCTTCTAATACCTTAAACTAAATAACAAACTAAATATCAATAAACACTTCACTAAACTTAAAATCAACTCCAAAACTATTTAATATACACAAAACTAAACAAATATATGTAAAAAATGATTTTTCAAAAAAATGGTTAAGATTCCAAAATCTAACCCTAAAGATACATACAATACTATGACATATGTTTCCAAACCCTAGACCAAAGAATATCATAGGATGATACATTCACTCATCTATGTTGAGAACAATTCAATTTTACTAGATTTTAATTTATATCATTTAAAAATGTTTATTATTACATGATTTAGATTTTCCCCCATAAAAATATTTTTAATATAATTTATAAATTATTTTTAAGATTTACTAAACGAGAAAACTTACATGTAAGTCTTCTGACTTACAAAATCACAGAAAATTTAAAAAGACGGAAGACTTAAATAGGCTATAAAGGTAAAAACACATATAGTTTTTTTTTGGTCATAAGGGGCTTGTTGTAATTTCACTATCCTTTTAGGTTACTTTTGCATTTGATTGATGTTTAGGTACACTTTTGCATTTAAATTCAAGTTTTAGGTTGGTTTTGGCAATTATCCCTATAACATATGTGTAAAAATAAACAGTCTAAAAAAACTCACCAGATAAGTTATTTAGAATTTCAGTAAAATTTTCAAAAAATATCAATCTGAATGATAATATGAAAGAATGAAAGGAAAATATCAATATGCACATAAAAACTCAAAAATATAATAGAATAATATTAATTAAAAAATAAAAATAATAAAATTAATAAAATAATAAAATTTTGATAGCCTTAAACAATCAGGAATAAAAATATATAGATTACAATAGACTATACTATGAAAAATATCTAATAATTTTAAATAGACAGTTAAAAATATTTTATACAGGTTTTAGCCATACTACACTATTATTTTAATAAGTAAATAAAATATTACTTAATTTTAGTTAAAATTCATTATATTTATTTATTTTCTATTGTATAACAAAATTATTTAAATCAATTAAATTTTATCAAATATTGTTTTAATAATATTTTAAAATCTAAATATTATACTATCAAATGTATAAAAGAAAAAAAATAAGAACTACATATACGAAAATGTATCAAATAAGTATATAAAAATAAGTATATAAAAATCAGAATCTATTGTGAGTGTTGAAAAAATACAAATCAAAACTCAACTTTGTTTCCATAAAATTAAACAGTAGATTTAATTGGCTTCTATGGCCAATTAGATCATCATTATCTCTGGTCTCTTAATCGTGTTCTTAGCTTCTGATTTGATATTAATATTTTTGTTCCAGTTGATGAAGTCTCTTTTCAAGATTGGAAATATGCTTAAGAGCAAAGAAGAGACACGAGAGTCTGTGATTTTATTTCGATATGAATAACATTTTTGTTAGTATACATTTTACTTGTTACCCGATATTATTCTTGTTTTGATAGATCTTAAGTTTCATGCCATCGTTTGAGATAGATATATTGTCAGATGTTACTTCAGTTTTATATCTTCATTTGAGATAATGTTTGGTAAAATGTTACAAATAGGTCTCATTAGTATATATATGATTAGTTAGATGATACATGGGTTGTTTTGTTCAAAAAAAAAAAAAAAAAGATGATACATGGGTTGTTAGATGCTATATTTTACCTGATACATAATTTATTAGCGGGTATATTTTTTTGTTACCCGAGATATGTTTTCCTAGTTGATACCTTGTTTCTTTAACATGCTACACATAATTATGATCTATCATAGCAAAACATGCATTATGATTTGTTAACTGATTCATAGTTTGATAATTTGGTACATTGTTTGTTAGATGATATATGATTTGGGTGTTGACTGTTTTCAGTTTTTAAAATAGTTTTTGGTTTTTGTTTTTCAAAAACCATTTTACTAGTCAATCAAGATTTATACAAAATGGATTCCCCATAATTAAGGGAAAAAAAAAACTCTTTATATAGCCAATCAAGATTTTAGCAAAAGAGTTTTCCTATAAACTAGGTAAACTAGTTCTTACATGCTACATTATGTTCTAAAGTAAATGTAATTTTATTTTATAAATATTTTGCATTATTCATAAATAAATTTATTATTATTATATTTTTAATAAAATATGTTGTTTGTCAAAATATGATAAATTTTGAAACACTTTAATTATAAAAATATAATATTTTACAAATTTTAATAATTTTTTTTTCTTTTTCAAAAACCTTTTTGATGCAATCAAATTTGAATAACTAACAAACACACAGAAAATAATAAGTTATATAAGAAAAATATTGCAAATTAATTTAAGTTTCAAAAATTAAAAATAATTTTTATAAGAAAAAATTCTAAATAGTTTGAATTTGTGTAATTTATATATATTATGATTTATATTTACTATAATATATTTTCTTATAAAAATAATTAAAAACATGTTAATGTATTTTATTTTAAATAATAATCATAATATTTTGATAAATTTTAATGCTAACTTTTAAATATTTTATTTCTATGTTGCTGTATTATTTTAAAGTAATTTGTTAAATATCTTTTTTGAAAACTAAAAATACAGCAATACCAAAAATCAAAATTTAAAAATCAAAACCAAAACCAAAAGCTGAAAATCAAAAACAAGAATCTGAAAAAAATAAAATCTAAAATATAAAATTAATATCTAAAAACCAAAAACTAAAACTAAAAATTACTAAAACAATCAACACCTTGTTATATGATACATGTTTTTGCATATTGATACATTGCTCAATACCAAATAATGATGTTAAATAGTATAACATTTCATTTAACTGACTATGAAGATGAAACATGTCCAAGAAGTGTATTATTGTTTGATATGTTTACATGTTTTGATATATTGTTGTATCAAATATCAATTAAGAAAAAATATACCAAACAACATATTAATTAACAAATCAACTATCAAATCATGTAACAGTTAAAAAACTATGTATCAGCTAACAAATTATGTATAAAATTATATATTACCTAACAATTTATAATGGCTTTATTTATTGGTGGTAACATATTTATTGGTTGTTATCGATGTATCATGCTAACATATACCTTAACATATGTAATGTTTAAATTTTTTGAGTAAATATATTTGTTAACTTATGGGTTGTCTGTTATATTTATACTTGCACTTCTAAAATATACAATATAATATATTATATTTATCTAAATGTTGCCAAATCATGTCCTTCACCAATCAAAATAACGTGTTAACCTATAACATTAATAAACACTCATTATTGTTAAGAATTTAGAGATTCCATTAATTTATTCAACGAATATATTCAAAGAAAGATAAAGAGATGAAGAAAAAGAAATGAAAAAAACGAAAAGAATCAACAAAGAAGAAAGAGAATGAGAGCAAGAAAAGAGAAATGAGAGAGAACGCTAATAAAAATGACAAAGGAGAGAGAGATAGTTAGAATGAGTTACATGGAGAAAGAGAGTATAAGAAATGGAGAAAGAGAGTATAAGAAGGATAAAAGAGTCAAACCAAAACCAAAACCAAAATTATAAAAAGTTATCTTTGTGTCAAGTTATGAGTAAGTTACAAATTTAAGTCTGCATTTGAGGTAAGTCACAAAATCTTTCTAAATATGGATATGAATTAAGGATTTATGGACATTTTTATATAAGTAATATGACAAAATTAGTTACAAGAATATATTCGATTGTGTACATAGTTAGAAAGACATAATATTTTATATTCTTATATAAGTGATATAACAAAATTAGTTACAAGAATATACTCGATTGTGTACTTAGTTAGAAGGACATAATATTTTAAATATATTTTATTAAAATAGATTGTATATAAATTTATTATATTAGTAACTTAAGTTTCATAGAAGTTAAATTAAATTATTAATAAGTTGGTAAAATTCTAGTTTATGATAAAAAAAAAAATTTAGGACTATCTAGGTAATCTATACTATTATTTGCGAAGTGATTTTTTGCAACGGAGCTCTCACGTTGAAAGTTGGAGTGGTTAATATCGTTTATACCCTTAATGAATTTTTTATAAAAAATACCTAAAAATAAAAAACGAATTTCAAATTTAATTGATTAAATAATTAATTAAATTGACAATAACAAAAATTATCCAAAATCTAAAAATATATTTTAAAATTAAACAATAATTCATATGTATATTGTGTTATTATCTGAAAATATGTTAACTAAAATCTACAAATTCAAAATTAACTAAATATTATTCAAATAAAATTCTTAGTTTTACATAATTAAAAATAAATATTATCCTTAATGAATTTTATATATAATTAATTATATAATCAAAAACAATTTTTTATTAATAATATTTTTTTTTTATAAGATAACTCTTATATATTGTGTTATTATCTTAAAACATATCTTTTAATTTTAAAATTTTTAAAAATAATTTATAATAATTAAGTGGTTAAAGTTAATGTTAATAAATTTTATATATAATTAAAAACGAATTTTAATTAATAATATTAAAATTTTATTAAATAAAATAATTCTTATACATATTATAAACTAATAGATATTTATAAAACGATTAAGCCTGCACGTGCGGACAAAACACCTAGTTTCTCTATTAATAAACTACTATAGTTTACTTTTTATAAACATTTATTTTCGTGTATCAATGCATGAGTCTTGTAATTGTGTATAAAAAATATTTATTTTCTATTCAAAAAAAAAATTGTGTATAGATGAGGACGAGTCACTTATCTTTAAATAAAAGAGTAGTAGATAGCTATCTGCATTATACAGATCGGCATAATTATCTAATTCAAATAAATAAAATATTTGGCGCGGACATAATAGAATAAAAGATGAGATGAATGATGATGATGATACAGATAAGCATGACTTCCACACAAAGAGACATATTATTATAATCATCATCGCTTTCCGCTATCACAACCAATACCAAACAATCCCTGTTGATTTTCCACGTGTCACTAGGTTTAAATCCAACGACTCAGATCTTGAGTCTACTTGAAGGAGTACAATATATACTTCACAACTATTTCAGTCTACCGTACCCTTAACACTAACAACTAGAAAACAAGAAGAAAATAAATTACAGTTTACACCCAATAAATCCATTTGGTTACAAAAAAGCCCACATCTTTATGATCCAATAGAAAATTTATTCATTACTTTTGATCAATTGAAACATATAGGGTATTACTCAAAATATTTAAGACACGGGGGTCTATTCTTTTCTTCTGAATTATTCTCCACTTCGAGGTCTCTACGGTACTATACTATGGTGTCTCGATCGTAATGGGTATACTTCAATCTCAATTACAGTTCAAAGATCAAGACAACCCACTTGGCGGAAACGTCTGACTGATAAAAAAAGAACGGATCTTTGTTATTGTTTAGTTTTGCCGGAGCAAAAAGACGGTACCTTTACACTGTGGAAAAGATGGCGAGTGTGCCGGAGATAAAGATAGTGAGGAGCGAGAGCTTGGGGCATCGAAGTGAGGTGTCGAGCCCGGAAGCTAAGCTAGGGATGCGTGTGGAAGATCTATGGGATGAGCAGAAGCCACAGCTCAGTCCTAACGAGAAGCTCAACGCATGTTTCGAGAGCATCCCTGTCTCTGCTTTCCCTCTCTCCTCTGATTCACAAGGTATGCTAATTTTAATGATGTGGGTATTATTTGATCGTGAGCTGATGTTTAGTTGGAGTTGGTCAACTTTTATGTGTTTAATTTTGAGTTTAGACCAGAATTAACCATAGAGACGTATCTAGATTTTTACTTTGTAGCAGTTCAGACACTGAGCTTGGCTGCTGTCTCAGACATGTGCTAATATATCTCTTTGTGTAGACATCGAGTTAAGATCAGACACAAGCTTGGCTGAAGCTGTTCAGACACTATCGAAACTGAAGGTCTTGAGCGCTCCTGTTGTAGATGTTGACGCTCCTGAAGACGCCAGCTGGATTGATCGCTACATCGGTATTGTGGAGTTTCCAGGCATTGTTGTCTGGCTTTTGCATCAGGTCCCTATTTCTTCTTATCATATGCTTATGCATTCATCGATTAGACTGTGGTACCGAGTGAACTAAAAGTTCATGTCTTTGCTTTACTTGTCTACTTTATTTATTAAAAAAAAAAAACAGTTGGACCCAACATCTCCAAGGAGTCCTGCTGTTGCAGGTTCGAATGGAGTTTCTCATGACTTCACCGCTGATATCATGGATAACGGAGATTCAGCTGTAACTTCTGGAAACTTCTTTGAGGTCCTTACTTCTTCAGAGCTATACAAGAACACCAAGGTGAAGTAACCCCACAAGTTTTTATCACTTTTCATAGAATTTTGCTTCGTTTTGATATTCTCTCTTGGCAGGTTCGAGATATCTCTGGAACATTCAGATGGGCACCGTTCCTTGCTCTGCAGAAAGAGAACTCCTTTTTAACCATGTTGTTGCTTCTTTCCAAGTACAAAATGAAGAGCATCCCAGTGGTTGATCTAGGCGAAGCAAAGATCGAGAACATAATCACACAGTCAGGAGTTATCCATATGCTAGCAGAATGCGCGGGGCTTCACTGGTTTGAAGATTGGGGGGTCAAAACTCTCTCTGAAGTCGGTCTTCCCATTATGTCAAAAGATCATATTATAAAGGTAAGCTTGTAATCTTTACTTATAGCTCCAGTGAGCTCATTTTTCCTGAACTTATTACCCTTTTTCTGTTTCAGATTTATGAAGATGAACCAGTTCTTCAGGCGTTCAAGCTGATGAGGAGAAAGAGAATCGGAGGTATACCCGTCATTGAAAGAAAAAGTGAGAAGCCAGTAGGGAACATTAGCCTTAGAGATGTTCACTTTCTCCTCACTGCACCAGAGATCTACCATGACTACAGGTTAATACTTTGTAATATATCACATGTTGGTGGTATTGGTCAGTCTTCAATGCTTTCTCTTGATATTTTTTAGGTCAATCACAACGAAGAACTTCTTAGTAGCGGTTAGAGAGCATCTGGAGAAGCGTGGGGATACATCAGCACCTATCTTGAGTGGTGTCATTGCTTGCACTAAGAACCATACGCTGAAGGAACTGATTTTGATGCTAGACGCAGAGAAGATCCATAGGATATATGTGGTGGATGATTTAGGTAACCTGGAAGGACTCATCACTCTCAGAGACATCATTGCAAGACTTGTACATGAGCCACCTGGCTATTTTGGGGATTTCTTTGACGGTGTTATGCCTCTACCTGAAAACTACCGAGTCTAATAAATGGTCTGTTTCTTTGTGTAAATTTGTCTTTGGTTTTGTAATGCTTCTCTGTCTGTTTGTGCGAAAGTTCTTGAATTTGTGTTTAAACGTTCTAACAGGAATAATAAATGAAGAAAGAGCTAAGCCTTTTGAGTGAATGAAATATCTTAAGATTAACAGATTTGCTCCTACAGTTTGAATTAGAACAAGTAGGTCCTGGTCAGCGCAAGTCTTCTTCGAACTTGATCAAGATCTGGTCCATCTCTGGTTGATGTTTCCTAACCTGAAAATTTTGGTTAACACAGCGTTAGATACCAAAACAATCATCCTAGTGCATGGTCAGCAACTAATCTAAGGGACTTTACTTTGATGTTGGCCATGGCTAAGAGCTTGTGAGATGCTACATAGGCAACATCTGTGTCATTCAATCTCTTTTCCACAAAATAGATTACCTCAGCGACACCAGACTGCAACAGTGAAAACCAAAATGAAGAAAGTCCATGAGACTGTAATGAGCTACTTGCATTACTGTTAACAGGTCTAAATAGATCACTCGGCTTCTGGTGTTGATACCAAAAAAAACGGTTATATGAAGACACTAGCAATATAACATTGCTCCGGTACCTGTATAAATCCGAGTTGTTGGAAGAACAAACCTGTATAATAATCTTTGCACATTCGTTGCAAGGGAACATTGTCACATAAAGCTTCTGCAAAAGGTTTGAGGAAGACAAAACAAACTTGAATAAACTATCCAAAACACAAATATTTTGGAACACAAATTGTATATGGCTTCTCATTTCATTCTCTTTGCAGGGGACAGAGTCTTTGGTTTTCTATAGCAAGTAAATAGCATTTTCAACTAAATAGCTGTTGCTTAGAATATTCAAAAAAAAAAAAATTTTGATCTTTTGGCTCAAACAAGAAAACAATGTTCAAAGAAACTAACCTGTCCAGCCGCAGATGCGTGGTTTGTGTTTAGTATGGCATTGACTTCAGCGTGACAAACATATCTGCAAAAACCAGAAACAGAAACATCATAACTAAGCAATGAAACCAGGATGAAGATTTATAACTTGAGATTAGTACTTACGGGTACTTCGTCTCCAGTGGGTCCCCAGTTTTGGATTTCTGAAATTTGGCACCAGAAAAATTAAGAAAAGTGGAAATATAATCTACTCTTCTCTAGACATTCATATTCCACCAGTTCATCGTCTTTTTTACCCTTACTCTTTTAGTTTAGTGACTACTTGAACCTAACATTGATAGTAACTCAAATACATCAATTCTGTGACAAGGCATGCGTTTGTCATACCTTGGCCCATGGAAGTCTGTCATCCGAGCAACCTCTTGGAAAGCCATTATAGCCAATTCCTAAAATAAGTATGAGATGAAAGTTTTTTGTCTTATACACAACTCATATTTTCATAACTGTTCAAGAAAGATATCAAAGGACAAAGTAATCTTACCAAGAATTACACCATTTTGGCTCACCAAACACGCACCGACCTGCCCATGCATAAGAATAGGAAACATAGTCAATTTAGAATATTTCCAGCATCTAAAAATGAGAATGAACAAGAGATACAACCCTTTTTGCATCATATGATCCATCAGAAAAAATATAGAAAACTGTCACAAAAGGAAGGCATATATGTAACATATCTAATTTGTAAACCTTGCTACACTTTTCAGGTTCAAATTTCTAACTTTTTAGACCATAACGTCCAAACAAAATACACTAATCAGCCAGTGAATCTGAATTGAAAGCTAACAAAAACATAACCTGTCTGTTAGGATCCTTTGATCTTTCAGCTGAAAGGAATGCAATCGCCATGAAATAATCATCCCATGATAAGTACCTTCGCAACAACCAAAGCGAAGTCTATCATCTTCTTCGAGATAAAGTTGGAAGCTTTCGCTATAACAAAAAAAAGAATTCGAGCTCTTAGAAAACAATTTGAAGACAAACCCATTTCGCTTCAAAGGGCTGTAAGGATCGAGACCCGGGAATCTTCTGGAAACTGCGGAGATTTCGGTGGAAGCAGCTCTTCGGGGTTTAGGGTTTGATGAGAAGAAGCGAAATGCAAGAGCTGAAATGAAAGCACCGACAATTGCAGAAGTAGAGACGAGTGCGAGATCTCGGGCGCTGTTCATGGAGAGAGATTCTGTTGTGCTGAGCAAAATCTTCTCTCTTGGCTCTTATCAACAGAGAAAATGTAGCGGGAAACTATAAGCGAGAGTGAGAGAGTAAAATCTACGCGTTTCCGGTAGATCTACGCGTTTCCGGTAGAGGTTGTTGATTTCGGTCTATCGGTTGTTTATGATTCGCTTTGAAATTGGCAAAATATGTTAGTATTTCTCCTTTTATATCTTTGTATTAATTTGTTACTTTTGGACAACCATACTATAATCATACTATTAATTAGATGAACTTATAATTTCATTAGCTGATTAATTTATTGCGGTGACTTAGCTAAATCTCTCTAAACTTGCTAAAATAACTAATGCAGAATTAATTTCCCTAAACCATTTTTAATTATTGTTTTTCTCAATTTCAGTTTGTCTTAATATATTCTCTAATTATCCTAATCAAAACTCGCTTGAATTGTTATCCTCTAACTTATGTTTGGTTCTCAACTTTTTTTTGTTAAACCATATGTTATGTTTTCAAATCATATTATTTCTTTTAGTTCAAAAAAAATCATATTATTTCAAAGTTTATGTATATATACATGTTCTATGGTTTAAGTATATATAGCATAGTTTAAGTAATATATATCATTTGTACACAAAATTTTATAATATGTGATTCCAATGTAAAAGTGGTATGTTCAGTTAGTTGTAGATTATGGTTTAAAATAGACATTTAAAATTAGTTTTGAGTTTACAATTTAGGTTTCAAAAGCTTATGATTTATTTAGGGTTTAGTTTGAATGTTTGGAGACCAAAATATCATATAGGTTTTAAAATCTATTAAATCACCTAAGTAAATCTTTTTCAAAATAGAATACGCCAAATATCATTCTTTCAATGCTAATCAAGAATATTCCTTTAATATACTTGAATTTAAGTTAACTATTATGTCTAAATTAATTCATTCTTCTCAAGAAAGTTTCACCCATTCTTCTCAAGGAGGTTTCACTTTCTAAATATTTTTTATATAATAAATCGAGATTCCTTCCTAACTATTTTTAGTATTTTTATTCTCTTCATTCATGTAATAATCATTCATATCTAATGCAGATGAATCTTGACTACACTAAATATCAAACAATTGAGAATACAATTGATAATGAAGTGAGTACTCTTGCTGTCTAATTTATTTCTCTTGCTATTGATCTAATTGCCTTGAATATTCATGATTTTATCATTCATTAATCGAAAGGTATCTAATGTAGATAAATGTTAACTACACTGAATACCAAACAATCGAGAAGGCAATTGATAATGAAGTGAGTACTCTTGCTGTCTAATTTATTTCTCTTGCTATTGATCATATTGTCGTAACCATTCTGTAATTTTCATATTTTACAAATTTATATATACCTATATTGTGATCTTCTAAGGTCTTTATCTACCATTTCTATACTCATATAGAAGCAAATGAAGCACGATGTCATTATACAAGAATATGTAAAATTAATTGTATTACATTAGGAAGTTTTGTTATTTTCATAAAGATTATATTATTCGTATACTAATGTGTTTATTATCTAATCCAGAAGAATCTAAACTACGATAAGGACCAAAAAAAGATGAAGCCAGTGGATCATAAAGTGAGCAAGAATAATCGTGGTCCATATGTTTTTAACATTTATGGAAAAATATATCACGACATATCTGATAACTTACCTGGCGATATTCCAAGATTCTTTCAGCTATATATAGTTTAATAGAAATTAACTTAGATATGTGTCGTTTTATCATATTTGTGTATTGTTCTATCTCTCTCATTTTAATTAACCATAAAAAGTTACTTGCCAAAATGTCATGTATTCAAATTACCTTAACTAATAAATCGTTCTTAAAAGACCATCACTTTGTAAAATGTTAACATTACGTGTGTAGCAAGGCATACATTACCTTAATATTATGTGTGTAAAATGTTACTCAAAAATTAGTATGACAAGCTACATGTACAATGTATGCCGTTTTAGAGATTAGTCCAATATAAGGTATATTATGATTTCTTAGTTTTGATTGTGTTATAGCCACATATTATACCAGTTTCACATTAATGATAATGATGACCACTTAAAAAAGATATAATCATTTTTATAGGAAATTAATAATTTTTACTCACTGATATTCTCTCACACATACGAAATGTGTAATAAACCCGTAAAAGTAGTTTCCCATTAAAATTGATATTGTTCTTGTAACCACCATTAAAAATTTGATTTTTATGATCAATTCTCTTGATAGTAGTAGATATGATAAACAACCTAACAAACTGTATCATCGTAGAGTTTAATTTTAGTGTTTAATATATGTTTTAAAACCATTTCGTATGTTTGAAAATGATAACCACTTTAAATACAAATATTCAATATCAATAGGAAATTTATTTTTTTCTCACCAATAAAAGTAGTTTCCTATTCAATTTGATATTGTTTGTATAACCTCCAATAAGAATTTGTTTTTTCGCTGACCGGTATTATCTTACACATATTAAGGAAGAAAAATTATCCAATATACATTGATTCCTGAATAACTCAGATAATAATTTTTTCATTTAAGTATTGTTAAACACGAATATTCGTCTAAGATATTCAAAGTTTAAAGCTATTTTTAAATTCTTTTAATTGTACTTTCTCATAGAAGTTTCACCTACGATAATTTAATATAGATTACATCAATATGTTTTTTTAAATCAAAGCAGTCTTTTTTTTTTAACACCAAATACTTATATTAATTTAAAGACCCAATGGACTTAGCGAATACAACCAAAAATATACCCAACGACTAGATGATAAATGAAGAACATTACAATAAATCAAATGATAGAGATGGCTAAGGAGAGAAAAAACAAAGAGATCCTTAAATTCAAGTTCTATAGCCAGTGTTCGGAAGAACACAAAAAGTCGGATTTAAAATCGACGTTAAAGTACCCAATCGATGGGATTTGAGAAAGGTTGATAACCGTTTTTGACGATGCTTGACTTTTGGCCAGCAAGAGCTGTGAGACTCGATAACCGTAGCCAAGAGTGAGATAATAAGGCCTTAATTGCATGAATGTTAAATCAAAATTCTCGTGTTTTGTAATAGGTGATGAGGGTAGGAGATTATGCACAAAAAAGGGCACGTTTGAAATCGAGAATGAGGCTACAGCCCACAACAATAGCTAACGGCCAGGCCCATGTGAAACTAAACGAGCAACAGATTAGGATGGAGAGGGGACAGTCTGATGAAGCTGGAATGGGCGGATACATAGTAACAGGAGGGACAGTGAAGCAAAACATACGCAATTGTGATGTCTCAAAAAACTTTGATGTTGGGCTCTTAGGATCAAGACTATGGGCCATGCCCAACCAGATCCAAACAAGAGTAGTATCCGAGACATTAACGAGGCGACGGTATGAAATACGAGTTGTGCCTGAGTAATGGAAGTTGCAGTGGCCGGATAACGGTGAATCGACGGGGAAGAGGCAAAGTGGCGGTTCCAGATTCCGATCTGGTAGAGACCCGAAATTATGCCGCTACAACAACAGAACGTGAGCAACAACAACAGTGGGTTCTTTTTTTGACACCAATCTCCATGTATTATTGATACAAAGTGAAAAGGTTAGCCTGTGGAGCTAGCCAACTCGGAATACAAAGTTTACATGGGAAAATAGAGAATTTTGGGCACGAGCTCCTTTGGCAAGGAGATCGGCCCTTACATTGTGCTTTCTTGCAATGAAAGAAATAGAAAAATCAGAAAACATAGTACGTGTATGGTCGAATTCATTTCATTCTGAGGCCAATATAGGCCAATCTTCATCTTCATTTAACAGCTTAACAAGCTGATGACAGTCCGATTCAAAGGACATTGTTAAGAATCCCAACTGCATAGAAGTTTTCATTGCACACAGCAAGATATTAAACTCGGCATGCAAAGGAGATAGAACATGGTCTATCCCAAAAGAACCATAGGTAGTAATTCCTGGTTCCACTTCAAAAACACAACCACCACCAACAAAATCTGTTTTTTTTCACCCAAGACGCATCCACTTGGCATCTTGGAAGGTGTGAGAAACTCCCGTCATTTTTCGTGTTCCTGTATGCTGTTTTCTTGGGGTTGTACATGATCTGTAATTCTTTGTGCAACTCTCCATTCTTCTTCTTCCCGGTTCGCGTGTTGTACGGTACCCGGGTTCAGGATGGTTTTTCCATTGAAAACTTTTTTGTTTCTAGCTTTTCAAATGAACCAAAAGATCCATGGGAATCACTTCATTATATTCTCTGGGACTCCTCTCTTCTTTGCACGGAGAAGAAGATAGTCAAAGTTTTCATATAGAGATTCAGTCGGGAAAACTCCCGGATACGTTGGTATGTCCGATAGTGCCCAGGTCTGCAATGCCGGTGGGCAAAGGAAAAGGAGATGGTTGATGATTTCATCTCTCTCACCGCATCTAGGGCATGTACAGTCTATTCCACAGTGTCTATCCACAAGTCGGGCTGCAGGTGGCTATGCATTCGGAGACTGCCTGCCAGAGGAAGTTTTGATCTTCCGTGTCGTTTTCAAAGTCCAAATCAACACTTTTAGAGGGTTGATGCTATGCTCTGAGACTATATTGCCTTCGCGTTTCTCTTCTTTAAGTTGGGATACTAGCTTAAGGCCAGGCTTGACTATGTATAGACCCGATTTCTTGTAGACCCAGCAAAAGCCATCTTCTTTATCATTATGACTGGGTCTTATGCTCCGTATTAACGGGATATCTCCTGGGTCAACCAAGGAATGTAGCATATAGATTCTCCATTGCTTCGTATCTTGGTTGATGAGATGTTTCACAAGGAGGTTTCTGTCCCAATGAGTGCCGACGTCATTGGCTGCCCGTGCCGGAACTGATGGAATCCATGGGTCTATCCAAACTCGAGTACTCTCTCCTGTACCTATTTTTTTTCTCAGGCCTTCCCGAAGAAGATTCCGTGCTGCAAGCATACTCTTCCATCCGTAGGATGGAGAGTTCGATGTTATGACTTCAATAGGACTAATATGGCGATAATATTTGCCTTTTAAGACCCGAGTAGGAGGGAGTTTGGGTGGTGGAGTAGTCGCCACATTTTTTTTAGCTAGTAAAGCAAGGTTAAAATCCTTAAGATCCCTGAAACCTAATCCCCCTTTATCGAAGGAAACGCATATCTTTTCCCATGCGATCCAGTGTAGTCCCCGATTGTTCGCTTTTGTACTCCACCAGAACTTCGTAATTGCTCCTTGTAGCTTTAGAGTAATCTCTTTGGGAACATGAAGCATGACATTACATACGTAGGGAGTGCTTGGACGACGGATTTCAAAAGAACTTCTTTACCTCCCTTGGATAAGAATTTTGCAGACCAAGAATTTATCCTGTCATTTAGACGATTTCTAACAAAAGCAAAAACTTGTCGTTTGGAGCCGAAAATGTTTTCGGGCAAACCAAGATACATACCCATTCCTCCCTATTTATGGATTCCAATTGTGTGTGTTCAGGGCTCTTTTTATCTCCTGATCGACTCTATTCCCAAAGGAAATTGAAGATTTATTTAGGTTGAGCTGTTGACCAGACGCCCTTTCTTACAGGCTTACGATTCTCATTAACTCAGCACATTGTTGGATATCCGCTTTGCAGAAGAATAGGCTATCATTTGCAAATAAAAGGTGAGACACTGCTGGTCTTTCTCTAGCAATTTTCAACCCAGTGATCTGTCCTTCATCCTCTGCTCCTTCAATTGTGAAATAAGGGCTTCAGTCATCAAGATGAAGAGGAAAGGGGATAGTGTATCGCCTTGTCGTAGCCCTCGAGACGGTAAGACGTTCCGTTTTGGTTCCCCGTTTATTAGCACCTGGTAGGATACCGAGGAAATGCACCAATGGATCCAGGAGACCCACCGTTCTGTAAATCCCATTTTTAAAAGGAGAGCTTCAAGGAAACTCCATTCGACCCGGTCATATGCTTTACTCATGTCCGTCTTTATAACCAAAAAATTGGCTTTACATATAGGTTTTGTACGGAGAGCATGGAAAGCTTCTTGTGCTAATAGAATATTATCCGCAATAAGTCTTCTCGCCACAAAGGCGGATTGGGTCTCCGATACTAGCTTAGGCAGAATTTTCTTCAAGCGTGAGCATAGAATCTTGGAGATGGTCTTATAGCTGACGTTGCCTACACTGATTGGGCGAAACTCTGTCATCTATCTCGGCCGCTCAGTTTTTGTAATAAGGCAAATGTGTGTTTGGTTTAGTCGCAAATCAAAGGAATTCAAACCAAAGAACTCTTTTACCATCTTAATGATGTTTGCTGCCGTAACTTTCCAAAACCGCTGATAAAAGAGGCTAGTCATGCCATATGGACCTGGCGCCTTATCAGGATTTATCTCATCTATTGCCTTTTTGATCTCCTTATCGAATGGATTTCTGTCAATGTTGTGTTCATGTCTGGGGTCACTTTCTCAGTAATGTACAGGAGGGCTTCTTCGAAATCTCCAGTCTGGGAGGACGTAAATAGATTCTGGAAATAATCCGATGCAACTTTTTCAATCCCTTCTTCACTTTCAGCCCATCCCCCATTCGGGGTTTTTAGCTGGGTAATACGGTTTCGAGCTCGCCTCTGCTTTGTTATGGCATGGAAAAACTTTATGTTTTTATCTCCATCCTTTAGCCATAGAGCTCTGCTTTTGTCTCCAATATAATTCTTCCTCTCAGAATGCCGTACGTAGGTTCCATTTCAGATTCAAGATCTCTTTGCTCGTCACGTATGCATCATACTGTGTTTTCTCAAGTAGATTCTTTATTGTTGCAATCTTTTTCTTTGAGTTTGACGAGTTAGCTCGCTTCCATCGTGAGATTGCATGTCTAACATCACTCACCTTGACATGGAGAGGGAGATTCCCGTCTGGCTCTATAGGACTCCATCCCTCTTCTATAGCTTCTCTTAGACCGTCCTTTAGAAGCCATCGGCGATCAAACTTAAAGCACCGACGAAGTATGATCTAACGAGATTGAATGTGTGTCAACACCGGTCGGTGGTCGGAACCCCAAAGCTTTAGATACTTCACATTTGTATGGGAAAAATATTGGTGCCAGTCTTCATTGCCTATTGCTCGATCCAGCCTACATTGGACCTTTCCAGACTTGCGATAGCCCACACAGGACATAAAGTTATCTTTGTATGGGAAGTCCACCATCCCGCAGGCCGCAAGCATTGCTTTAAAAGCGATGAAATATGTCTCAGGTCTCTTCCTTCCCCAATCTTCTTATGGTTCCCTGTTATTTCATTAAGATCAGCACACATAAACCAGGCTCCCGTCCTGGTGGTACTCATATGGCTTAGGCATTCCCAACATAGTCTCGGCACTCAACGACCGGATCTCCATAGAAAAAGGTCAAGTAAACTTTATGTCCTTCTATGGTAGCAGAAATATCAATCATACGCTTATCGAAATAGAGAATAGAAACATCTTACGAATCCATATAAAAAATTGCTAGCCCACCGCTTCAACCATTCGGTTCCATGGTAAACAATTTATTATAACCAAAAGAAACTTGAAAGTATTGCAAAAAGGTGTGAAAAAGCGATGCAATTCCCGAAGGTGTCGCTTGTCAAGTAGGCTACCGCCCCTTGACAGTTCTAGTAAATGGTGTTCATATCTTTTTACTGGGTGGTTTCTGGGACCCCACCGAACCTGAGACAGCACACGAAAAGTTAATTTTAGCAGAACGAAACACCTCAAAGCGAGGGACATCCTAGGATTCGGGTTTTTAAGAGGTACCAGATCCTCTTGGATTGTTCTTTGGAGAAGGCTTTCCCCTTATGGCATTCAGTTTCTTTGATGCACAAACACCCTTTAAGTCAGGGATGCGGTGTATTTTCTTTCTCATGACAGCTCCACTCGGCAATCCACTCTGTTTTCCTACTTGAGTGCTCCTGTCTTTCCCCGAGCTCTTCTTCTTCTTCTGGTCTGTGAGAGGTTGTTTTTGTGTTTTAAATGCCGAAACCGTAGGAATAGTTTCCCCCATAGCAGAGTATCTAGCTTCTTCTTGCATATTAAGAAACTCAGCATTTTCTGGAGACAATTGTGATATCGAATCAATGATTTCTGCATTGTAACCAGGCTCATCGACAATAAGATTATCATTTTGTACCATATTATCATCCATAACCACATCACCAAACTCATCAACTAGTTTGTCTACTTCATTTTCCTCTTCCCTAGTCATCTCCATGTTCTATATGTGTTCAGACATCATCAATTTATCCAGTTCTAAGCTTGGGATTTCCTTCCTAGAGTCTGGTCTAAAATGAGGGAGTTAATACCTGGGAGATGTGACTGTTGTGCGTACCCCGCCCTAATGGATCATAACCGTACCTCTGTCTTTGAGCCAAAGCGCATGTGGGATATGCTTCTCTTGAGACTCTGCTGTCATATGTGCTTTACCTTTGAGGAGTCTCATCCGTTTATCTGCGGTTTCATTTTGATGGACCACAAGAACTCAATTACCTTGGCCATTGAGTCCAATATGAACTGGGATTACACCCGAAATTGTTTGTTGAGAGTCTTTTTTCTCCGATGGGGATTTCCCTGGGCGATTTGAGTTAGTAACTGTCCTGGAATGGTTATTACTCTTCTCACCATTAAGCTGCGATTTGGGGCACCAAACCTGTTGGGAGTATTGAGACATTTGTGTAGACTTGCGGTGACTCGACACATCCGTGTCATGCCTCGAAGCCTCCCTTGCGATCCTTGTGCTTGATTCCTGAGATCGTGACGGGAGTTGTAGTCCCCTGTCTTCTTTCTTGTCGTCTGTTTATCGAGACGGCTCCATACGTTGTCTTTTTGCTTGAGCTCCTGGTGATGATCGTACTTTTCATCCCTGCTCCAGTCTGATTCCTTTACTGGTTTTCCATTGTCTCTAGATGATCTGGATGTCCAGTAGTTCTCGGAAGCTTTGTTACGTTTCTCACCTCTGGAAATCCCAAGAATTTGGCTTTGGTTCCGGGATCCTCTATACATGTCTGATGTTGGGGAACGAGGTCTCTTGTTGTTCCCATTGTTGCTTCTTCTGTTTCCGGGAGGTCCAAGTAGACATTGTTGTGTCGATGATGCTGCTGAGTTAAGTTCCCGATACTCTTTGATCAACTGCTCTTTTTCCCCTTGGGAGATCTCTGTACATGCATAGATATCATGTGATATTCTTTTACATCCGAAGCAATAACGATCCAGGCCTTCGTAAGAGAAGGTTACTTTACCTATATCTCCGTTCGGGAAGCCAACTCTTCGCTCAAATTACAGTGGCTGGTCTGCATCTATGGATACTTGAAAGTGAGCATTATTTGCATCTATGGCCATCTTCTTCCCCAGGGCCTTTGCGATTTCCCCAAAAGTCTTATCGTTCCAAAAGTGCACCAGCACCCCCGTAACCTTGATCCAGAAAGGTACCGTGTTTGGGAAGTTTTCACTTGTGAATGGTTCCCAGCGCTCCAAGGCAAAGATCCAATGGTTAAAGTGACATGGAAGTTTGTTCAAGACCATCAGAAGGTCTTCTTCCTTGTCAAAATTGAACTGAAAACGCCTGTTACCGAGATTCACTCCCCGTACTCTGCCTTCGTTGTTCCAGATACGAGCACGGGGAGAAAGCCAATCATCGCTTCCACACTTCGTCCACCGAGGTGGAGAAATCTTCCTATTAGAGTCTTCTTAAAACGTTCAGTCGCTTCATCCAAGTTGCAGTCTGTTATCTTGATGATTTCGTCTTCCTTTTCCAGATCCAATCGCTGACTTACGGATGAGGCGGTTCCTCGGCGGATCAGGCTTGATTGCAGACTCATTTTTTCGATAGAGAGATCGCTGTTTACGTAGCACACGCTAGAGTTTATAAAAGAGAAGTCTCAAGCCTTGGTAATTCGAGCGTAAAGGATGAGAGTTTGTTTGCTTAAGAGGACCGTAGCAATAATGCTATAAAGCATAAAAGTATTTATGGTTTCTTCCAAAACCCTACACCGTCTTCAAGAAATGTGCGTAGTCTTCCTTGCACGGTAGGTAAAGTTTATGGAATATACGTCGCCGCCGTCGGATCTAGGTCTGACAATCGCCATTTGCTCTTTCATTTTTTAACCATACAACAGTGGGTGCTTTAGTACCAATGATTGGTGTACTGGTGGGCCAGTTAAACGAACGTAAGGTGCAGCGGCGTACCAAGATTTTGGATCTAGAGCAAAGACGAGTTTGAAAAATATTGGCTCAGAAGCTAAATTTATGTTTTATCAATAAAGTCGTATTTCTATATATATATATATATATATACAATATCTTTTCCGGCCCTAAAGAACATGTTTTATTAGCTTTTATCCCGACTGGGCTGTCGATAATGAAGAAGCTGGACTACAATGGACAAGTTTAGAAGCATAATACTGAGGTTTGGAGAATTGGATTGGATAGGCTTCAATCAAAATCACGACTCAAGGAAAATATCCATATGATATATTTATAGTAATTAAACAAAAGTATAAATCTACAAAAAAAAAATCCAAGAGAAAGAGAGATAACTTCTTCAAAAAGAAGTTACCTCTAAAGTTAGATTGAATAAAGTAAAAATGATTACAAAAAAACTGTAATAAACTTGTCGAGACGGGTTTGAAAAATATTGGCTCAGAAGCTAAAAGATTCTCTTTATCCATTATTTTCAAAAAAATTAAAAGGCTAAAATCACATATTCGTGACTTGAACACTGTATTTATAATGCACATTTTTTATGTTTTATCAATAAAGTCGTGTATATATATATATATATAATATCTTTTCCAGCCCTAAAGCACATGTTTTATTAGCTTTTATCCCGACCAGACTCTCGACAATGAAGAAGCTGGACTACAATGGACAAGTTTAAAAGCATAATACTGAGGTTTGGAGAATTGGATTGGATAGGCTTCAATCAAAATCACGACTCGAGGAAAATATCCATATGGTAATTAAACTAAAGTCTAAATCTACAAGATAAATCACTCTTAACTGATATTATCCGACTTGGTGTTACCACTAGCTCCATATTTGACGAACTACCTAAACTTCAAAATGTGTTGTGCGTTTAAAATGAAAGAAACTACACACATATTGGTTATTACGGGATATTAGATAATGTATAGGATTAAAGATACTTACACGAAAATGAGAACCTAAGTTTGAAAAATTAAAAGGATAATAATACTTGGTTCTGAGAGTATCAGAATCAGAGTTACAGATCAATAGAAAATATAGAAAGCATTAACTACATTTTTATCTTGTACACAACTCAGAAGAAACCTGTTCTAATTTGATAACAAGAATTTGATTAAATGACTAAGATATTCGTGCTTCTTAATAAAATTAGTTTTATTAATCAACCATGAGAACATGAATAAAGATTTTGATTACAAACTTTGACTCAAACAAAAAAATTCAAATTATCTTATTCTTAACTAGCTTTGTTTGATCCATATTTCCGGTCTTTCCGTTAGGTTGGATTTAGAATATTTGAGATCCGAAAGCCGTTCTCAGCCACCAACAAAGATCAAGGAAGGAATAATTCACCTTGTTTCCTCGGATATTGGGATCTTCCTATGTCGTCTCCGAAGTAGCTGCCGCCGGATAATCTTATCTAAACTTGTAGTATAATCTGTAATTGAAGCTATGACAACATGAAGTGAGAGGATTGAGAAGCCCTTACTAGAAGGAGATCCCAAAACCAAGCTGTACACCTGCCACTGCTGTTCGAAACTGTGCAAAAAACAGGATGAAATCTTTGCAGCTCCCTTACATATAGCCTCTAAGCCTGCAAAAAGTCAAATGCACCACCAAAAATTGCCAAGAGGACCCAATGCGATGCTGAGATGTACTCTTTGACCAGGAATGACACCATGACGACCACCGACTGCAATTGAAATCCGCCACAGCCCTTGAAATCTTCGAGAACCGAAGATAATAATCGGTGCTGAAAAGAATCCATGGTACAGTCTTGGAATGGCTGTCTCTCACTGGATCATTTGAAGGGGGCGTGAGTGGATGATAGATGATGAGGATGGACTTTGCTAAAGAGCTATGGATTTCTCAGAAGCTGTTTTGCTACTCTCAAACGCAGGATAACCCTGGGTAGTGTTTGAGATGGATAACAGTAGATGAATTCTCTGTTAGTGTGATATAGAACATGTCCACCTAAGTGAACAAAGGAGTCAAGTCTTTAGAACAATCTGATTTTACACCAAAAAGAAGTTCTACAAAAAATGTTGATTGATTGTACAAAACGTGAAAGACAACTTATAATGAATAAACTAAAGCCCTAAGCCTAAACCAGATTGGTTTAGGACTGATTAATCATATTTAAAATGGCTTACTACTTCTAATCCTATTCAAACTTGCTTTACATAATTTTAATTACAAATAAAAGGAAATAAACCAACAAGCTGATTCTTCTTGAGTTTTCTTCCTTTCTATTGATGGCCCACGACTTGAACTGAGTATTGGAGTGTCTCATGATGGGATTTGGATCATCCACATTCTATTGGCCCATCAAGACAGCAAGTGGATCAAGATTCTGGTTGCAATCGTCCTTTTGGGCCGAAAAAGCATTCTTTTACCCAACTCTAATTCTCACCCATTCCAGCACCATCCTGGCTTGTTTTCCTTAATCTACATCCTCACTTGGACGTGGAAAGTTATCACCATATCTCAAGTTAAGCTCATGTATGTTTCTGATCTTTTTTTGGTTTGTGTATCATCCACCCCAATGCACCTTTATTGCATTGTTCATGCTCAATCAGCTCATCCTCTTCAGACTTGTCCAGTTCAGCATCACTTCTTGATTCATCCAACTCAAACAGCTTCAGCTTCTCATCCACTACAGGAAATCTTGACCTTAACGACTACAAATCTCGTGGTTAAATCGTAGCTAAGTCACTATTACGACGACTTAACTACGATACACGAATCGTAGTTACTACCTCGTCGTAATGCACTAATCGTCGTAACATCGACGTAACCGGACGACGAACGCTATTTGAGGTTAATTCGTCGTAATGGCCAATCGTCGTAATAGAGACGTAATATGTGTTAGACGTAACATCGTTGTAATATACATCAAAGTAAAGCAGACGTATAATACAGTCGTAGAAATCGTTGTAAGTACGAGGTTAGATAGACATAATGGTTACAACGATTTACCCTCGACAGTCGAAGTACATTCGTCGTACTATATACGACTACAATATATCTAAAGTCAAAGTTATTTACTACGAATTAATCTCGATTTATTAAAAATATTTTAATTTTTTTTTTGTTCAATAACCAAAAATGAAAAAAATGTAATTCTTTTAAAATAATTTAATAACCAAAAATAAAAAACTAAATAATATATTAAAATATTTAAATATCCAGAATAAAAATTACAAAATAAAAAATAAACTAAAGATTAAAGTCATCCCGAAGCTCGGAGCTACGGTGCTCGGTCTGTCGCTCTAGATCCGCCTGCTCCTCTGCGATGCGGTTGGGGGTTATGGTCGGACGGATTGGTTCTACATCTGCTCATACCTAGGGTTTGTCTCCGCAATCAGATCGAAAATTGACACCATGCCCAAAATCTGATTCCTATTCTCCGCTTTAACGGCGTTGGCAGCTGACAAATCTGCCCGGAACTGAGCATTCTCGTCTCTTGCAGCCACATGACCTGCAATCTTCAAAAACCTAATCTATATAAATAATTAATAAAAAAATATATATTTTTTTGTAAACTAACTATATAAACGAACTCCAAAAACTTAATCTACTTCGAAATAGTGGTAATCTCGAAGTAATTTTACCACGAAATAGGATTGACTATTGTTTGCGACGATATTGGGTCTACCTGTGTTTGTCTTAAGACGATTTAGGGTTGACCCGTGTTTGTTACCCTAAACCCTAAACCTGAAACCCTAAACCTCAAAACTTTTTAACTTATATATCATACTTACACTTCTAAACAACAAAGTCTCAATAATTGTTTAAACTATTCATCATCAAAAGAATTTTTTTAATTAAATCAAAGAGTAACAATATATTAAAACACACACACACATATATATATATATAATAAAAACCATATGGCATAATGAATTTCACTCATCGTCTGAACTACCACTCGATTCATTATCACTAGTATCATCGTTTTCTTGAAATTCATCTTCGTTGCCTTCGTCCATTATATCTTCTGGAGGATCTTCATAAATCAAGTTTAGCGGAGGAAATAGTAAGATTTCATCTACGGGTTTCTCAGGTACTTCAACTTCATTAACAACTTCTTCTTGCAAAGGCGGTTGATCATCACCGATTACTCGACCCCGAAGTGTAACTTTTATAGCTGCTAACCAAGAAATTCCAGATTGTCTGATCCTCGGATATGGAATAAAACAAACTTGCTCCGCTTGAGATGCCAATATGTAGGGTTCAAATTTGTTGTATCTCCGTGTCGCATTAATATCCACAACTCCGAACTTGCTATACCGATCACCTCTATTGATAGTAGGGTCGAACCAGTCATATTTGAAGAGGACGCATTTCATTTTCACTAAACCGGAGAATTACACTTCGATGATCTCCTGTAAGATCCCATAGAAATCTATTATGTCATAAATATACTACATATTGAAATTTACTACTACTTAACTACCTTTGGTGAAATTTACTACTACTTAACTACCTTTATTCACCAACCATACACACAAACAATAAACACGCTTTCAACCACTTTCATGCGTAGTCGTAACTTAGTCCCTAACTAGATGCAAACTAATGGATGTAAATTAGTTGTAATATAACTACGTCTGTACGAAGAGTCGTAGTGGAAGTGGTAAAATCGACGTAAATGGCCTTCTCTGTTACGTCGATAGTATTTCGTCGTAATGTTACTTCTCTATTACGAAAATTAACACATTCGATGCAAAATCGAGGTTACGTAGTCGTAACTTTACGACCACAGCTATGTAGTCGTAAATCTTAATAGTTAAATCTTTGTTTTGTTGTAGTGATTTGTTACTTGTCCATTCCTAGTCGTACCAAAACATCTTCTCTTCTCTCTATCCAGAACCTCATATATCATTCCAATGAGACTTTGAAACTGTCCATTAAGCTACACCATGATCAGTGGTATAACTGACCCATACATTGGTTTCAATCCATGGAATTCAACGCTGATCAGAATCGCACCATCCCCTTCTCCTTTAAAAAGTTTTATCCTCAAATCCAAACTCTGTTGGATGATAGAACTTTGATCACTCAATTCCAAAGTGCATGACCTAGCCATGAGAGATATCATCACCTCTCCAGGGTCAAACATAAAGCTCTGCAATCTTTCTTCATGTCTCAGCAATATCTTAGAACTTTTCTCAATGCATGTAGCTTTTAAGGCAGATGACTCCTCCATTTTGTTGAGTTTGAAGCTTACTGCTTCTCTCTGGGATGATCATGCACACGTCCTGCTCATGGACATGTGATCATGTACTATCGTTTTAATCTTCTTCTGGTCATGTGGTTGTGTGCATTGGTCCCCATATTCATCCTTCAGTTTTAGTTTCTCTTTAACCACAATGAGTTCCTCATTCGCTCTTCTCAGCTTGTTCTGATCCATTATGGATCTGATCAAGCATGTGTTACCTCCCAACTCTCCTTTCTTGTCACTGCATCTGGTTTGGCTCACACTATCCTCTCCCCCTTTAAAATGATTTGTTTGTCGTAAGAGAAAGTCGAAAGTCGGAGAGAGCAAGTCACACACCTTAATGATTCTTAAAAGATATTCGTACTTAGTAGTATAATAAGCTTGTTACCTTTTCAAACCCCATTAACCCACGTGCATCTCCAATTATTACGCAGCCCACATCCTCATTTTTCATATCTTTATAGAAAGAAGAAACAGATATATGTTTATACCACCCTATATATAATCCCGAAGTTATTAGTTATAATAACATTTGAAATGAGAAAGATGATGAAAAGTGAAAAAGGTTTCTTTGAAAAGCCTCTCATGCCTCAGTAACGTGATCCGTTATATGATCCCATCTTCTCTGTCATTGCTCCAACGGAAAATTTCTCTACAGCTTGATTAACTTTATTAGTCGTCTCTACCCCTCCATGGACCATTATTCTCCCTTTACCACGTGCTCCAATGTGTTTTTCAAAACTAACAAAGAAATTGCAATCTGAACTTATGAGTTATATATATCATTAATATTTTTTTTTCATCAAATGGCTTATATATATTACTCAAGTTAATATCTTAACTAAGCGTTGTGTATAAGATACATAATTCGTTTGCATTTACTTCGAGTTTAAGATGATCACCTTTTTCTCGTAATATCATTGTCACCTCATCATCAATTTACAACGACCCAAATTCCTTGTAAATGTTTCATATTATTAACGCAAACATAAATAAACAATAGTTTGCATGAAATTCATGATATAAACCTATCTGAAATTTTAGATTTGGGTGACTCCTTATTATGAATCTTAGTAAAAATTCTCAACACTAGGTTTGGGTCTCGTTTGGGTTTGGTTTGGTTGATTTGGGGTTTCATATTTTTAATATTATACTTATAAATTTATTCAGGTTTTATTAATTTGTGGGTCGGGTTCAGTTTGGTTTCGTCTAGGTTTGTTAGGATCGGGTTATAACCAATGTCTAAAATCTTCCAAAAATTAATTTAAAAACTACTGAAATTGACCAAAACTATTCAATATATATAAATTTCAAAAGTTTAATTAAAAAATAGTTAACTAAATAAAAATTATTTCAAATGATAACAATTCAATTTTTTATAAATACTCTGAAATATCTAAATTACCTTAATATATGTAAATGTTAATAAATTTAACTAATTTTTTATGTTTTAGGATTATAGTTTGGATTTTGGTTCAATTTGGGTTGTATTTGAATCCAAAAAACTACTTATTAGGTTCAGTTCGAGTATGTTTTTATAATGATTTGGACTTTATTTTGTTTTTGTTTGGGTTTGGTTTGGTTTTTGAAATTGGTTAAAACCGTTCAGAGTTACTCTACATTAACTACACTATTATTTGCAAAGTTATTTTTAGCATTTGAACACTCATATGTTACCTTTAAGCAATATTTAGATTTGTTGATATATAACTTTACAAATATGAATGTATGGTTAAGTTAAATATCCTCGAAACTTATGTTATGTAGTACTATTATATATTATTCATTTCATAATATAATAGTATAGATTAAGTTATATATCTATTATTGTACAGTATAGATAGTATTTTTTTTTTTTTGAAAAGAAGTATAGATAGTATGTTATTATCTTTCTAACTAATATTTCTATTGTAAGTAGAAATACAAAATATTAAATCTACCGTGTGTATATATAGAAAATCATGTTACGTTATATTTCAATTATGAGCTAGCTGTTTGGTATAAATAAGGGTTTTTATTAATGGGAAATATGTCATATATTTGAATAAAACCATATACATTGGTTTTCATCAATAATATTAAACCAGGAAATAATAGATACAAATTAAAGGTTGATGTTTGTTACCAAATTGTAGAAGGTGTGGAGAGATAAAATATTACTTCCACTATAGTATACTATCCTCAATGAATAATTAAGTATACATGAGAAATTCCCTTAGATAGCTCATTTTAGTTTGTTTGTCACAAAAATAGCTTTTAAGGAAGAAAATGACTAAAATGTTTTTTTTAGAAGCTAAAAAATTCATTTATATGTATTTATACCCTTAGGGTTAACTAATTTGGACTTTAGGGTTTAGAGTAAAGGGGTGGGTTTGGGGTTAGGGTTTCAAATTTCAAAAAAGAAAATAAAAAAAAAATCAAAATTTCAAAAAAAAAAGTCTATTTTGGTCATTTTATTTTTTTAGGGCTATTTTTGTGACAAAAACTTAAAAAATGTTATTTAAGAGAATTGCCCTTAGATCATTAACCATAAATTTATTGTTATAGTAATAGAATTATTATTCCTTAAATGTTAAAATTTATGAAATATTAAGATACTTTTGTGTATCTATTTATTGATTAAATTAATTAAATACTTTTTTTACTTTGTTTTTATTTTTATTTCTTTTTAAGTTCCTTTAGTAATTTCATATATGTTACTGGTTTAAAGAATTAGAAATGATTTAAATAAACGAAAGTTCATTTTTTACGTTTCTTCATTACATGAAATGTTTGATATGTGGTTATGCTCTGATAATCATATAGATTTCATTGGTGTTTAAGAACAAAGATAAAATGGAAAAACAAATCACAGAAAATAAAAATGGCTAAAAACATAAAATAATTTTCATACTGATCTTTTAATTAATAATACATATACTAACAAATATTTGTAAGATGATAATGTCTGCATATGCAAATAAAACATTTGGTTTAAACTATTTCCTACGTGAAAGGGATTAACAATCTGCAAACGAATTGAAATATAAGGATAATGTGGAAATGTGTAGGTATACATTTACAATTGATAATCCATAAAAAACATCATCTTAGATGAGAATAATGATGGCTGTGTGGAAAAAACCAACAATATTTGTTACCGTTATACATATAACTAATTATTAGTTTATATTATGATTTCTCTTCTGAAAACATAAATTTAAATGTCATAATGGTAAATATTTATTCGTTTTTAAGATAAACTAAATCGGTGTTTAAAAAAAACTAAGTCCCAATTGTTGTACAATCAAATCATTTCGTCTTATCGATCGGGATAATCAATGGAGCCGGAGCTAACAACAAATTCACATAATGATGGTACGGTGGTCGTTTGTTAGAGGATTATCGAGATATTCATTATATAAGAAAAAAATTATCAAATAACCCCAAAGATATACAAGGGATGTAAATGGTTAAGTGACTGAGATTTGGGGTAAAGAGCTATACAGTATATATTGGTAATGTGGAATTAGTGAAAATTTGACATTGGCTGAAGAAAAAATATACGTTGGCTGAATTTTTGTAGTGCCTATTAATTTTCTCTTTAATATCTAGCTAGGTGACATTTACCACTTATAAAATTTATGATGAAAAATACATATAAATTATTTTCCTTAAAATATCTCCACAACTATCAATTTCAGCTAGATTCCACGACAATTATTTTGAACACAAATAACAAAACAAAGGGTGCAATCGTCATTTCAAAGGATATATATTGACTGGTAATGCCACCCTCCACTTATTGAAAACTGCAGCCTTTTAGCTCCCAACAAAAAAACAAAACCAAAAATGGCTGAAAAACAACATCAACAACAAGAAGGTCATCACAAAGAGCTTCAGCTTTTGCCTTCTCCACCGTCAACGGAATCTCGGGTTAGGAAACTGCGACCAACAGTTATAACAAGCGATCACCACCATTCCCCATCCATGATCCACCAAGATCTCGACCTCAAACTCTCCATCAGCCTCAGCACAATTCCAACGGCGACGGTGGAGCATCTAAGCGATGGAGGAGGAGGTGGTGGTGGTGGTGTGGAGGCCCTGAAGTGGCAGGCAGCGGAGCAGATAAGACTAGCGGCGATAGAGAAAGCTTACGCGGAGAGAGTCAGAGAGCTGACTCGCCGTGAGATGGAGATGGCTCAAGCTGAGTTTTCTCGTGCAAGGTAAGAGAAGCTTAAAGTATAAGTAGTAGTTCCAGACTGGAACTTCTAGTTTGGTTTGGTTAACGTTTTATTTTTGAGTTTGGGATCAGGGTGATGTGGCAGAAGGCTAGGGAGGAGGTGGAGAGAGCGGAGAGGTTGAAGGAGAGATCAATGACAAAGATCGATACGACTTGCTTGGAGATCACTTGCCACTCTTGCAGGCAACGGTTTACGCCTTAATTTATGTATTTAATTGTTTCTCTTAACTATTGTTATTATAAATGAAATTTGAGTACTTGGTTTAATAAAATAATTTGGAAAAAGAGAGAAAACTTTTTGTTTAAATTATGGTAAATAGTTTGTGTTCATTTTCGAGTTTGGTAATATTTGTCCTTGCTTTTTGTTTTCTTGAAATCGAAGGAAAACTATATGTCTAGATCGATAAGATATTCACTGAACGTTCTCTTGTTTTTTTTTTTCATGAACTAGTAATTACATAAGTTTTTCTTTTCTGTTTTAGCTCAACATAATCTTTTCCGAGCTGACTCTTTAGATAGTATTATAACACAATTTAATAAATATACGTGGCATTTGTGTATAATCGGAGATGTACTAAAATTAAAATTAACTACGGAGTATACATTAACCATGTAAATTTTGCAACATCAGCTATATACATTAGTAATATTGAGTAATAAACTCGAATTATATCACTAATCAGCCACCCGAACAAACCTAATTAGTGTGATCAGTTAGTTAAGTGCTTGATATTAAAGTAACGTACATGAGATAGAGTGAATGATAAACAATTATTGCACCATATACAATAAAGGACGAGGAAAATAGAAAAAGAATGAACGATTTGTATGGTTTCAATATAATTGGCTAACCTATATATGGTTCATTTTATTTTCTGTAATCATTTTTGAAATTATGTTTATTCCATGAAAAATGATGATTTTTGAAAAGCAATTATTAAACACACACGTACATATACATAAAGCCATGTATGCATGGAAATGATGGGTATAATTATTGCATTTACCATGCTCATTTCATCTACTTTACATATATAATATTATGTTGTGTTTATGTGTAAGTACATATACATTAAACTAGATATTTGATAACATAAAAAAATATCGTGGAAACGAAAATCATAGATACATTTTTTACTATAGCTCTTTTTGGTTTATTTTCATAAAAATAGTTTTCAAAAAAATAAATGATCAAAATTTTTTATTAAGGAGATAAATATATATTTATATTCATATGGTTAACTAATCTAGATTTAAGATTTAAGGTTTAAAGTTAAGATGTGAGATTTCAAATTTAAAAAAATAAATATTGAAAATTTTAAAATAAAAAATAAAAAATGTTATTTTGATAATTATTTTTAAATGCTATTTTGGTAAAAAAAAATTAAAAGAGACTATCTGAAAAAATTATCCAAAATCATATAATCCAGGTATTTTAGTACAGTTACGTACGTTAATTCATATAGTTTTTAGATTTATTTTCTGCATAGACTTTTGGTACATTACGTGGTGAGATGACTCGATCTAGCTATACTGTCTAGTGTTTATGCCAACTGTAAAAACATCGAAACAGTTCTTGCTAAAACGATTATTATTTTTTTCCTCGAAGAAGATATATATATATATATACATATAAGTTTCAAAAAAAATGTATATATATATGGGCAATTCTTTTAAATAGCCTCTTTTAAGTTTTTGTCACAAAAATAGCCCTAAAAAATAAAATGACCAAAATAAACATTTTTTTTTTGAAATTTTGATTTTTTTAATTTTTTTTTTTGAAATTTGAAACCCAAACCCCAAACTCACCTCTTAACTCTAAACCCTAAAGTGCAAATTAGTTAACCATAGGGGTATAAATGCATATAAATGATTTTTTTAGTTTCTAAAAAAAACATTTTGATCATTTTCTTCCTTAAAAACTATTTTTGTGACAAACAAACTAAAAGGGGCTATCCAAGGGAATTTCTATATATAAGGGCAACACCCACCAAACGAGCTAAACGATTATGATGGATAATACTAATAAAATAACGTAAGATTCTCAAAACATATATTTAATTAGTAACAATACGATAGTAAAACCATATATATGGTTGAAATGCATGGTTTAGTACCTCAAATAATTTATAACTGAAATCCCGATAACCGTTGTGTTTAATTACGATAATAACCTATATGTTTATCAACTGCCATATTCCAGACCGAACTAATTTTTTTTTTTTAAAAAAGAAAAAATCCATCCGGATTCAGTTGTTCATGTATTGTATAGAAATTTTATATGTACTTCGATTAATATGTGAGTTCGTAAAAATAAAGATAAACAACTTCAAAGATCATGAGAAAATATAAAATGATCAAAAGCACATTGTCATCGTCTTATATTTTGTCACTTACAGGACAATCATTTATCTTTAGAAGTCACTAGATATTTCCTTAATTTGTTTGAATTACTAGTTACTATCTTTATGAAAAGTTAGTTTAATTTTGTTCGACAGTTCGGAAGCTATAATATTGTTTTAGTGAAGTTAATTCCGCTGTGTAAGTATCTTGAAGAACCAAAACTCAAGAGAAAATACAAAATAGATGATTTATAACTAAAATAGATTCTAAAAGGGTATACAATATAAAATGCTAAAATGATTTCATGAAACCCTAGAGACTAGAGAGCTTCACTGTTTTTCTTGGACGACGTAAATAAAGATCTCTTTTGTCATGATAATGATCTCTTCTTCCAACAGGTAATCTTTTTATCTTTTTATCAAATAGTAATACATGACATTATGTCATTACCTATTCACACAAACAAAAGTCCTATAAACAAAATACACGTACATTGTACATATTTTAATACAAATAAATTAACCAAGATTCCAATTTGAAACCATGCGGTGGTGTGGTCGGAAAGGTGTTAAGTGTCCAGGGTTCAAAATACAGTATTTACATAATTACATTTATCCATTTACGTGATCAAGCGGTATGGATATGTAATTCCTACCTAAAATAATCTGGTTTGTCGGTCGTCGGTAAACCGACCCCCAGAAAATTAGTTGAGCCTTCGGATTCGAATACTTCCGAGTTACTTTTTACAAAATTTCCAATTTGGGCACTGTTCGATTCCAGATATATACTTTATCCTACTTCAACAAATATATGCAGCACTTCATTATTCTTACATGCATGCGTATGAAGTTGCAATCTCTCAGTGATTTTCTTTTCTTAGGAAGTTTATTTTATCAGTTTTGTAGTTGACCTAGTTATACAATGTCTATTTCGGTTTTCCCTGGTTCAGGTTCCAGCAAAATGTTTCAGTGTATTTTTATACATAAACATATAGATACGTAAATTTAAATAAAGCACATTATTTCTTACAAAATAAAAGTAAACAAAAAAACCTTGTTAATTGATTCAAGCTACGTAGATATTAACGAGTAAAACATATAAACAAATAAGTCTGTTTTCAATCGAGAGAATCTCTTCGTTACTAGATAGAAAACGGATCAGAAGCTACTTCTATTGAAGTTGAATTTTGTTTTATACATGTATCATTTACTACATGTATGTATCATTAAGAAATAAGAACTAGTATAGAAAAAAGAACTAGTATTAAGTATAAGAAAAGCATATAAAATGAAAATTTTTATAGACCGAATACTAAATATTTTCATATATTTATGAAAAGTAACAAAAATAAAATATCGATAAGAAAATCTGGTAGGAGTTACATGTTTTAAATTTTGACGCGTGATCCGAAAATGACATATATCCTCGATGCTACCAGTAGAAGAACAAATATAAGAGACTAAAAATAGATGAATTCTAGTGCGATCAAGTATGTGTCCTCGGATCAAGACATTTTCATTCTCACTCCATAATTTACTTCAAAAATAGAATATAAAAAAATAAAAAATAACTTTAAAAATATAATAATTTTTTATTTTTATTTATATTTTATTTTTTATTCTATTTTTAGAGTAAATTATATAGTAGAAACGAAAAATGATCTAAGTCAACAAAAAAGTTCAGAAATTATATTGGACTGTAATTAATCACTGTACTATATAAATTATATACATAGTAACAAAATGGAGTGGAACAGGAGGGGCCATGGCTCATATTTTTCATGATAGGAACCTTTGATAATGAAAGATAGAAGCAAATGGATCAAACAAAAAAATACAATCAATCGGTTTATATATACATATGTAAAGATGAATAATTGATGAAATAATTAGAAAGACAACAAGGGGCGGGAAGGAGTAGTATCCACTTGTTTTCAACTTCTTCTGCTTAGACCTTTCTCTAACACAAACTTCAAAATATATTTATTTTGGTTTATCAAATTGAAATTAAAATATTTCTGCTTGACACATGCAACTGTCACTTCCCTTTCCCCAGTATCCAATACCACCTAATTCGCCTTTCTAGCAAAAACCTCTTGTTGTGCTTCTAAATAATTAAGATATGTTGGTCAAAAGATTTATGATTCTAAATTGCTGACTAAAGACAGAAGAATACACTTAATTATCGTGATTCATTTTGTAATTCGTGATAACATCCTTGTAGTAAGTAAAAGTTACACTCTTAGTCGATCAAAACTTTTGAGCATCTTTAATTATTACTTAAAAATCAATAAAAAGATAGTTGTCACTAATTGTCTTGAAATTAAACTTAGGCCTGGGCATAAAATCCATAACCCGAAATCCGAACCGAATCCGAACCGAAAACCTCGATTCGTACCCAGTCGAACATATAAAAAAATACCCGAATGGATCTTTTAAGGTGGTATAAAAAAATCTGAATCCGAAGTTTTATTAACCAAACCCGAAAAACCGAAAAACCCAAAAAATTCAAAAAAATATCCGAAGAAACCGATCCGAATGTCCAAACTACTGTACACTATAATTATATGAAACATAAATATATACCTTAAATACTCAACTTCATATTTATTTTGATATGGTATCTAACAATAAGTATCTAAAATTAAAATAAATACCTTAAATACTTAATTATATATAAATAAGTATATATTTCTTATGTTTTGCTTTTAAATTTTAGATTTTATTTCGGGTATATCCGAATCGATCTGATATAACCCGAATCCGAATGATATATGATTACTTTATGGGTTCTAGTATGTGATACAAAATCGACCTGAACCCAATGTGTTATATCTGAATCCGACCCGTACTTACAAATTTACTAGAATGAGACCTAAGAGGTGTTATATAAAAAAGAAATCCGAAAACCCAATCCAAACGCCAACGGGCACCCGAACGCCCAAGCCTAATTAAACTTATCAATTAAACTTGAAGATATCTTGGTTCTGAAGCTAACATAAAGATATTAGAAATAAAAAATATACTTTATTAAGTTTAATGAGATTATGAATTATCTATTTTTATATAAGAAGATGTTAAGTTGTGACAAGATTGTGTTTGAGAGCTTAAGTTTTGTGTTATTTTTTTAAGTTAATAAAGAGAGTTATTCTTTATACTTGATCTTATACAATTATTGAAAGTCAATATTTAGTATGAGAGCAAAACTAAAAGAAGAAATCAACACACGACATAACAACATTAACGAAAAAAACAAAAGAAGGAGGAGGTGCATCTTCAATTAATTTTCCAATGTTCAACACAACAAAATATAAACTATGGGTTATACAAATGAAAATTCTCCTCAGATTTCATAAAGTACGAGAAGTCATAGAGAAAGAATCAGAAGAAGATGATAAAACAACATGGCAACAACACTACTCTTTCAATCGATCCCGAAAGCACTCATCCTACAACTCGGAGAGCTCGACACAACAAAGAAGGTCTATGAAGCAATCAAAGCTCGACATCTTGGAGCAGAAAAGTAAGAGAGGCGAAGTTACAAACAGTACGTAATGGCCAAATTTGATCTCACTAAGATGAAAGACACCGGAACTATTCATGACTTTGTTGGGAAGTTATCGGAAATCTCATCAAAATCGGCTGCTTTAGGAGTAAATATGGATGAATAGAAACTTGTTAAAAAGTTCCTCAATAGTCTACCTGAAAGAAGTACACACACATAGTTGCATCTCTTGAACAAATCCAAGATATAAAGACAACAACTTTTGAAGATATCATAGGACCTTTAAAAACATACGAAGAACGTATATGTGAAGAAGAGATAGAAAGTCAAGAAAATCATTAAGAAGACAATTCTTAGGAAAACAGAAGAAAAAAAGATTCTGAAAAGAAAGGAAAGAGATCAGAAAAGACTGATCGATACTCCCAACATAAAGCCTACATATTTATTGTAGAATGACGTTAGTGGAGGGGTTGTCAGATGGTATCTGGTAAGTTGTGGGTTGGATGGTCAGGTTACTAAGCTAAGACTAAGTACATGGAAGTGCCTCTAAAGTTAACATTGATTTGATGTGGCTTGCAATATTGTAGAGGTGAATGTAGTAGTTCTAAAGAAAAGAGAGTCCATGTGATCTTCAAACATCTTTCACATATGCATTCTATGTTTTGCTTGAGGGCAAAGCAAATGATAAGTTTGGGGGAGTTGATATAGCATGATTTTATGGGTTTTGACCATGTTATAAGTCTGATTTTAGAGTCTACTATATGTGTTTAAAGTATATTTTAGAGTATTTTCAGGTCTAGATATGTTTTGGAGCAATGCGGAAATCTTAAAACCATTTGATTTGAAGTATAAAGCTGAGGAACTCATAGCTGTCCAAGAAATCAAAAGGTGTCGCTCGACACCAGTGCGAGTAAGACAGAGCAACTCTATACCTATTATATATTTTTAAGCCATTGTTTAGGCAAAAGAAGAAACATTATTAAAAGCTTTATTATTCTTAGGGGTTTTGGAGAGAAAATCAGAGAACTCATTCAAAGATTTTGATTGAAACTCCAATGTTTTATCTCTTACTTTTAATGCAATTCATTAAGTATATCCCTAAGTCATGTTTTAATATGTCTAAGTAGTCTACTTGTTAGATTTAGGGTTTTCTAGGTTTTAATGAACAACTAAAATATATAACTGCTAAGGTTATTTAATTGGATCATTCACATGATTGAACTTACTGCTTGTATTATAGATTAGTTACTTAGAAATTTAATCATAGGATAATCGACAACCGCGAGAGTGGGTTAGACTCCTGAAAATAATCCTGCTGAGCTAGGTTGAAAAATATCAACGAGAGTTGTTTAGAAACTTGGTGAATAAATCGATCTGAACGATAATTTTTGTCTAAAAAAGTATCGATTGATACTTTGTAATATCGATTGACACTCTCCTTAATTCGCATATGAGAGTTAGAATTATAAGGATTAGACATCTGATCAGATTCACAACAAGAACTGGATATTTTACTTATTGAATTTGAGTTCTACGACGGTTCTTATCAAACCCTTAGCATCTATAGATTTAAGTTATGATTGCATGTATGAAATTCCCTAAGTCTGGCGCTTTTCCTATTTTTTTACACAACTTTATTTACTTGTTTATTTACTGCTTTTAATAATTTTATTGCCTAGCTATATCTTGATTCTAAAAAGTCTATTGTGTAACCATGCTCTTTGTGGATTCGATCTCTAAGTTCTGCAATTGATCTCTTATGTACGAGAGTTGTTCTAAGCTAATTTGAGCGATATCAACTAGCAAAATTCCAAGCTATTTAGACGATTACATATACCTTGCGAAAGCGTAAGGAAAAAATCTCATGCTACTCTTGAATGAAGAACCCTGTGATTTCAAAGAGGCTATGGAAGATAAAGTTTGTGAAGATGCATGTGAACACGAAATCGCATCCATATTCAAAAATAGAACATGGGATTTAGTAGACTTACCCGAAGGAGCTAAGCCACTAGGATTGAAGTGGATCTTCAAGATCAAACATAATTCAGACGGAGTATAAATAAATACAAGTCGAGACTAGTGGAAAAAGGGTATATACAGAGATACAATATATACTTTGAAGAAGTATTTGCTCCAGTGGCACAAATTGATACTGTTTGGTTCATCATTGTGCTAGCAGCATCAAATAGATGGGAGATTCATCATCTTGATGTAAAAACGGTTCTTTACAGTGATCTAAAGGAAATCGTTTATGTAAGTTAACCGAAGGGATTTGAGATTAAAGGAAGCAAACATAATGTATAAAACTAAATAACTCTTTGTACGGGTTGAGAAAAGCTCCAAGAGCTTGGAATGAAAAGTTAAACATGGTTCTTGAGCAACTAAAATTCGTCAAATGTTCAAAGGAGCCTTCCTTGTATCGCAAGAAAGCAAACGAGCATCTCCTCTTAGTCGCAGTGTAAGTTGATGACCTCTTAGTTACCGGCTCAAATTTAAAGATGATATGAGAATTCAAGAAAGAGATGTCGGCCAATTTTGAGATGAGTGATCTTGGGTTATTAATTTATTATCTTGGCATTGAAGTTGTTCAACATGATGAAGGGATAACGTTGTAGTAAGAAAGGTATGCAAAGAAATTTTTTTGTCATCGGCATGGAAGAGTGTAATGCAGTACATGTTCCAATGGACTTTGGTTTGAAGTTGTCAAATAGCACAAGAAAACATATTATAGACGAAAGAGAGTACATGAGAAACATCGGATATCTTCATTACTTGATACACACACGACCAAATCTCTCGTTCTGTGTCGGATTGCTAAGCAGGTACATGCATGAACCTAAGACATCTCATGTTGCTGCACTGAAACACGTTTTGAGATATTGGAAAGGTACTCTATCGCTTGGTCTTATGTTCAAATGCGTGGAAAATCAGAACTGGTCGGATACAATGACTCAAGTCATAACATTGATGAAGATGATGGTAGGAGTATTATGGGTCATATATTCTACTTGAACGATTGTCCTATATCTTGGTGCTCTCAAAAACAATAAACATAGCTCTATTCTCATGAGAAGCTAAATTTATGGCTGCTACTAAAGATGCTAGACAAGCTATATTGCTCCAGGAACTACTTGAAGAAGTTACCGAAGCCATGCCAAAGAGTGGTGATCCGAATAGACAACAAATCTGCAAGAACTCTTACTAAAAATCTTGTGTTCAATGGAAGAATTATACATATACACAAACGTTATCATTCTGGAAAATGAACAAAATGCTGATATCCTAACTAAGACACTTAAAAGAATCAAGTTTAAGGAAATGAGAGATCTTGTTGGAGTTCAAAATGTACAAGAAGTTAACTTCAAATTTAAAGGAGAAAACGTTGGAATTGAACTCCAAATAAGTTAAGTTTAAATAGATTATGAGTTATCTATCTCTATATACGAAGATATCGAGTTGTAACATAACTTAAAAGTTTTAGAGGTTGTCTTTGAGAGTTTAAATTTTGAGTTATGTTCTTAAACTAATAAAGAGAGTTATTTTTTTATACTTTATCGTATACAATCACTGAAACTCAATAAATTGTATCACTCAGTTTGTATACCAACTGATCTAATTTTACATTACTTATTTATAAATGAGATGAAAACATAATTTAGCATCAATTACAGTAATTGATGTTATTATTAATAAATTTGGCATCACTGCAATAAAGTGATGCTATTTCTAAAAATTTGTATCTTTAACAAAATGATACAATTATTTAAATTTAGATCAATTAAATAATTCATGCATTTCTTTTTTAGTTAACATCAATTACGAAAATAATACAAATATTACATCAATAAAAATTGATTGTAACAAAAAATATATTAATGCATTTCTCTTTCTAAAATTCTATTAACAAATTCACACGTAACTAGTATAGCTTAAGGATAAAAAATTTATGTTTTAAAATAAAATAAATTACCATATGGTATGTGTGTCCAAAAAAAAAAAAAAAAAAATTACCATATGGTATAAGGAGGCCATGTTGCTTTGACAAGTGAATATACCATGTAGTTACAATATTGCATATCTATTATAATTCAAATATTTTGACTGATTAGTATATACAGTGGTGACTGCGTCACTGTTAAAATATCACGAAACCAATAAAATGTACACTCCATGGGTAAAATAATCAATTCAATTACTAGTAGATTGTACAGAGTGTATACAAAGATATATTTGTTGTACAGTACGGAAGAGTACTTATATATGTGACCATTATGAGTGTATCTCAACGTATATATAAAAATAGGAAATGTATAACTACAACGTTAGTTTCATCACCAGTAGGAAAGAGGTTTATCTAAGAAATGGAAGATAATGGAAACTGATTAGATACATCAAGACACCTATTGCAATCTTGCCCATAGTGACACAACCTTAACATTTGTCTTTTCACCATTTGTCTTTATATATATACATATATATATATATGTGTGTGTGTTTCATCAGTCTGTATCTATAAAAACCTTTTGCATATACATACACATATAGATGTGTTATATCAGTGTATACAGAATCAATCATATTGGTGTCTGTGAGAGAGAAAGAGATCAAGGAGAGCCATCATTTTGCAAATGTTGTTTTCCTTTGTTCAGCTTTTTCATCAATTTGCATATTTTCTGAATCCCATGTGGGATGGATCTTTGCTTGTCCCCTCTTGTTAGATTTTTTCCCCAAATATATATATTAAATGTCAAACTACTTCTTTCTACATTATAAACTATTTAATAGTAAGTGGTGTTGTCTCTTATAGTTTATATCCTTACGACAGAGATTTGATTTAGTTTCGATGTCCATATATATATTTGTGGTCCTTACACAAGTTAGCTTCATTATTGTGCATGTATATCTCCTTTTTTTCCACCTTCTACAATTATATTTATACTGAGACATTATCATTTATGTACTTGTATAAACAACAAACTTTATACTGATTTGAATCTCGGTGAATTGGGAATCAAGACTAATCTTATAGCTGGTATATATGCCTATGTATACATAATAATAGTGTTATTATTATTGAAAATTTAGATCTTTGAAACATTAGCTCTTTTGTTGAAGATAAAATTAGCTATTAGATATAGCATATAAATAGAAGTTCAATTAGTTCTAATAATTGGGAGAAAAAGAAGAAGAGGCCAAGTTCGGTTGGATTTAAAAGAGAAAGTGACAATGCCCTTAGAATGGAAGGGAATGAAAAGACAGTGTTAGGGAAGGAAGAGGGGACAATGGATGATGCAAGTTACTCTCACCATGTGATCCATCACTAGTTTTATATCTACTTTACATATATTTCATAAAACAAATGTTTCAAAAATTTCATCAATTAAATAGCCAAATATTAAAATCAATATATTTTATTCTATCCAAGATTTTTGGATTAAACAAAAGATGTTGGGATTCCCTACAATTGAAACACAACCAAAAGAGATAAATTTGAACTAAAGTTGCTTTCCAAAAAAACTATTCAACGCAATTAAACGACAAAATATTAAAGTGAGTAATTAACAAAAATATAAAAAACTTAAAACGAAGATATCATAATTATGTAAATTTTTGAATTACATATTTCAGTGAACCGTTTTAAAAAAGAAAATATTACAGAGTCTAACTTTACATATATTAATAAATGGATAAAAACAAATAATTAAAAACTATAATTGTAGTAAAACGGTAGATAAACTAAAAACAAAATTCAAGGCAAATTATAATAAGAAGTTGTTTCAGATTATGTATCCATGACCATTTTCAGCTTACACTTGATAATTTAGAATCTCTTTAAAAATGAGTATTTTTAGCTTTTCAGAATTTCTAATTGATCTTGTTATTCCTTTAAAAGAAAAACTAAACAGGTAGTAGTTTAGAAGACACCCTTCAAATAGTAAGCAAAAACATATATAAATCCAGAAAATGGCTAATTACATAATATTGAGATATATTAAAGGACAATTCTCTTAAATAGCCCTTTTTAAGTTTTTGTCACAAAATAGCCTTAGAAAAATAACATGACCAAAATAGCATTTTTCTTTTTTGAAATTTTCAATTTTTCAATTTTATTTTTGAAATTTGAAACCCTATCCCCAAACCCACCTCTTAACTCTAAACGCCAAAGTCTAAATTAGTTAACCCTAGGGGTATAAATGCATATAAATAAAAAATTTAGCTTTTAAAAAAACTTATTTTGGTCATTTTCTTCCTTAAGAACTATTTTTGTGAAAAACAAACTAAAAGGGGCTATCTAAGGGAATTTCTCTATATTAAATGCCCAAATAGTGTATTCAGTTGCTCCACTAATTAAAGAACCAAAAAGGTAATAACAAAAATTAAAGAATAGATTTAGTCTTAATTATATGTTTTATGTCTTGAAGATAGATGTATCAGTTTCAAATATAAGCAGATATGAAGAAGGAATTTAACAACCGATTCTTGTCCCTAATTCAATAAGATTATAGATTCCGGCTTAGAACTTCTTGAATTAGAAAAATAGAAACAAAATATATATCAAAGCGTAAACAAAAAAATGACTTCGGAGTCTTGGAAACCATTTTGAGGTATACTAGTTTTGTCCTAAAGACGATAACTTCATCTTCGATTTTATTGTAAATGTCTGACCGTTCCCAAATGCACAAGGAAAATTCTAAATATCAGCATGATGGCTCGATTACAGAAACATATAGATGTAGATCCTTTCTACATGTAAATGATTTTATTTTTGACCTTCCATTCTCAAAAAGTAGCAGTTCCATATAACTATATCACAAAGCAAACTTTTCTATTTGTACGGAAGAAAATTTTATGGGAGTACAATTCCATTGATGTGCGAGTATATTGAGGACAATAATGGTTTATATAGTTTTTTGATATCGAAAACCATTTTATTTCTAAAACAAGACATAGTCAGGGGATACATACCGGAATAGAACAACCAACAAAATGAAAATCTATATGAAAATCACATTCACTCTTGGCTAATGAGTCTGATATCCCGTTTTGGGCCATTGAATGATAGAAAATCTTGAAATCTTAATTTTTTACTTGTAGAAAAGCTAACTATGTCAGTTCCGTTGAAAAGTTAGACCATGATGTCGGTTCATGAACCATTGAGAGGATATGCTTACAATGTGTCCCGAAAAACAGTGATGTTGAGTATTGAAGAATGCTTTCCATAGCCAAAATAAGTTCTTCAAGTTCTGTACACAAGTGACATGCACCTCCTTCGGTTTCGTTAACCCAATAATTACTCCTTCCATGACTCGTCTTTCCAAACTCAACCATAACCTATTTATTTTGAGCTAGAAGTCCACTATTCATCTACCAAACAAATACTCTACAAGCTTAAGTCTTGAGATTTCAATGGATGTTGTAGAGTTTGAGAATCTTCTGAGACATCTTCATTTACCAGATCAAGGATCTCTGATGATTCCTTCAAACAATTTATCATTACGAGCTTTCTAAAGAAACCAAATTATCCATGAGTGAGGATCTCTATCAAATTCTAAATCTTCTATCATTTTTTCCTCCAGAACAAATAATTTAAATTAAAATACATGCTAGTTATTGAAAAAATAATTGGGCATGAAGGAGATGAAGATCGAGCCCTTGTATGTAAAGTAGATGAATATTTAAATATTGCATGGTTGATAGATTCACCTACTTATCCATATTGAAGATAATGATTATTGCATCGCATATGACGATGTGTTAGATTCTTTGTAACCGCTAAATATCATGTTACAATTAGCCATATGAGGTGATATATCTTTTGTGGAGCACTGATTCTCCAAGCAAAGGATTGAAACATTGTAATACTAGGTTTCGTGACCATAGTCTTAGGTTCACGATGAAGAATATTCCATGCAACCAGTAACCTGATTTTACCGTATTATATCCACGTTTTGTTAGCTCCAACCGTATTTGTCATCTCTATTGGACTGGCTAACGGTTAAATTCTGAATGAGTGGTATATCCTCTGGACAAATATGTTTTCAAACATCTCCACATTCTACTCCTTAAGCTCATGATGTGTTGTGTTTTTATCAGTTTTAAACTTGGTTTTTGGAAAAGAATGATTGGATTTTCAAGTTATTTTGGTCTTCTCGGCTTCTTTTGTTTTCTTCAGTGATATTACAGGTTACATGTCAGCTTACTGGAAAACATTTGAAAAGGAATATGGAGAAAAATGTGTGAATGATCGAATTGTGTTGAATATCTTAAAAAGATCGACCGATCTGTCAATGAGAGATTTTCCAATCCATGGCAAGGATTGATCCACGTCACATGGATCAATCGATCGGTGACATAGCGAAGCAACATTCCTCTTTCGTTAAGAGACGCATTTCGAAGACCTAAAAACCTAAAAACCCTAGTTTACTTTGTATATTTCACATGTTCTTAGTTCTTGACGGCCAGAGAGTGTGAAAGAGTGATTTTTTGAGAGATTTGTGATACACTTGGATTTTTGTAGATTCTTGGCAAGATAATTCTTCTTGTATCCATTTGGAGAAGATATTCTAAATATTTTCTCATTTTCTATGCAATGATATTATGTTTTATCAAACAAAATATTATGTTTTTTTCTGGAATCATTTTGTTGTTATTCTTTGATTATGATTGAGTAGTCTTTTAGTTGGGTAGAAAGGGTTTTCAATAGGGATTTCATGATGTATTGATCCAGAAACTGTTAGACTAAAAATATTATCAATCCGGATCTTTGTCTACTGATTTGTTTAAGGCTGAAACTTGACTGATCACCTAGCCTATGATTTTATAACTGTCATCACACCGAATATGTTGATTGAATTCTCGAAATATCAGTAGATGAGCAATGTTTCTGTAACCAACGAAAGTTGATGTTGATGCACCTTGTAAACTGATCAAACCTGAGTAAAATGCATGTTTAAAATCTGAGATTCAGTGGAAGTTGATGTTTAACATTCTGAAGTATAGGACATTAGCACTACGGAAGTAGGTTAACTATAGTTTAGTGATTTGAGTTTGAGATTGTACTTCATTGATTCCCTGTTGTTTGATCATTACTGAAAAGAGATCCTTGAGATTCTCAATACCCAATGTCTTATCCAATTGTTTACAAATTCTCTTGCATTGTTGTCTTGATTGCTTATCTTTTTGTTTTATTGAATTAAGAAACTGAAAACTAAACAAATAATTTCTTTATCGCTTTAGTTAGTAACTTGTATGCTACTATATGTGTGGCCATCAGTCCTTGTAGATTCAATCACGTATTACTACTGCGTACTTTGCTGTGCATTTGGAGTTAGATAGTAGAGTTAAAACCTGACCTATCAGCTCACCATGTATAAAATCACTCACCATCATCCTTGGATGTACTACCATGACATTAGCTCGAGCTGGTCTCGCAGAAATTTTAGAAATCCTTGATTTTTACCATACTCTTATTTGAAACATATAATGAGTATTTTGTTAGATTCCAGAAGTCAATAAAAGCTTAGCAGCTATTAAACTTATCCAGATGTAAGAAGGGCTATCATTAGCTACTGTTTGCAAAGGCGAACTGAGTGTATAGTACTTTCTGCAAATATCTCTTGCTAGTAATGAATCTGGAAATTGTATCAACCGTCAAAAATGTTTTGCTAGAAAAGCCAAAATAAATTCATGGATGATACGAAATTCTATACCACTTTTGGACAACATAGTTTCTCTTATTCGCCCAATCCATTGCTCTTTTAGGTGGGTTTGAGCTCCACCAGAAATGTGCAATGAGGTATGCCAATTTTTCACAGACATCCAAGTGGATCAGAAAACTTGATATAACATAGATTGGTAGGGTTAAAGCTATACACTTTATTACAATCACATTCTCTACTTTAGATAAACAGCGATTTGATCATCTGTTAATCATAAGTTCTAATCTATCCTTGAGGAGCGCAAAAGTTTGCATTTTCATTCACCTATGTCGTTTTGAATTCCCAAATACAATATCATTTTTATCTTCATTTTCAATACTCAAATTAGATATGATTTCTTTATTTACACCCTCACGGACACTCTTACCAAAGAGAAGAAGAAATTTCTCAAAATTAATACATTGTCCTGGTGTTTCCATATACTTTTACTGTTTTCAAAACTTCATCATATTCACAGGACTCCGCCTTGCAGAAGAAAAAAAATATCATCGAATAGTTGGTGTGACTACGTGTATCCCCGTTATCTTGATTCTTCGCATGATTAAAAAGGTTAACGAGTGTTTATCTGTATAAAATAAAGATGAACGGAGATAAAAGATTTCCTTGACATAATCGTCTTTCTAAGACAATATTTTCTCTGGGCTGATCACTCATGAGTAATTGATACTTAACAGACGTAACATATCCCATTATCCACTCAATCCAGGTTTTAGAAAACCCCTCTTCTTTATAATATTTCTAATAAATGTTCGTTCCATATTACTATACACTTTTTTCATATCTGTTTTAATAGTCAAATGCTTATTTCTCCCACCAGATTTTTTTCTTAATGCATGAAACATGTCATGAACGATCATTATATTATATGTGATATGTCTACCAACAACAAATATTGATTGGACTTTTGAGGTACAATATGGCAAAAAAAAAAAAAAAATCTATGGTATAAGATTTTGGAGACTCTTGCTACTTACATTGTACATATTGATTGATCGAAATTATTATGCTATTTCAGTTGGTTTATTTTTCAGAATGAAATAATAAACAATAATACCATCAAATATAAATTTATTAACCATATAAATAGTCTGTACAGTTTACTGTATAGAGCTTACTATATAGATGACCTAGAAGTATAATATAATGCAGTATGTTAATTGTTTATTTACAGAAAGAAAGAGAAAGTGAAAGAAGATAGAAAATCACAAGTCAAGAGATTTTATTGTGTATATAAGTGGGCCAAAAGTAGACTGGATCGAAAAAGTGAAAGTTTTACTTTTGATGTCTGGGAAAGGCGAAAGAGTCTCACTCTTTCGACAACTCACAATTACAAAATTTGAGATTGACAAATATATAATTAATATGAGTGGTTGATCCTGATCTTACATGTTACAATGAGAGTACCATACGAATGTGAAAGAAGTTACAAACAAGTTGAACTGGTCAGTGGTAATACGAATGTAAATTTGCTTTTTCAACCTGGTCAGAGGTAATACCAATATCCGGTCGATTCCGAGTAAAACCGGAATCAAACTGATACCAACAGTATGTAAGCTCAAGAAGGAGCTGGAGTTTCTGTGGAACAAAAGCGTGTGTCACACAAGCAGATATGTGTGTGACACATCAAGGCGAGATATTTGTGGATTAATGACGTGGCAAGATAATCATTGGACGCAAGGAAATTACTTTGGCGTGAAGCAAAGAATATTCAGTTAGCACGATATTAGGCAACTAAATATCGTGGCTAGGAATGTATATAACCAGATAGCCTTGGTAGGTTTAGGTTAAGCATTCTAAGAGGAAAAAGGTTGAGCAAGAGTTTTGTTCTTGTCAGCTAAAAAGACGAGTGACTTGCTGGTGCAGCTCGAGCTTTGTGTTTTAGGAATTAGAAATTGGTCCGTCTCTAGTTGCATGTAACTGAGAGTAAATCGGATTAAACAGATCTAGGAAGATTGTTTAAAGGATTTCTAATATATTTGAGAAAGAGTTCTTAAAGACTTGTGTGTGTGGCTGAAATCGGTTATCCGTGAACTTTCATTTTAAACTTTTAATAAAGAGTTTATAAAATAAAACCACACTCGAATTCCAAAGAACACGCGAAATGCTCACAATGAGTTATTTATGCAATATACTAGTCTTATTCTCACTCACTCTCACCGCCGCAAACGCGAATCATTTCGAATCGCTCCTCCAGCTCCCGCGGAGACCGTCTCGCTCGACCCGAACCCGACCAAGATCCGAACGGCTCCTCCACGTCGGTCATTTCGGAGCAAAAGGCAATGGCTTCACCGACGACACTAAAGTAAGCAATGAATCGCTAAAAAACAACAACAACTCTTTCCTGAAAATCGTGAATTTGAATCATTACATGATGATATTTAGACAAGTAGGAACTCAGACAGCTTTTTGTCGGATAATTATTAAATAGTGAGAACATGGTATATTGCAGGCGTTCGAAGATGCTTGGAAGACAGCTTGTTCGTCTAAAGGCAAAACCAGAGTCTTGGTCCCAGAAAACTACACTTCTCTTGTCCGTCCCATTGATCTTTCGGGTCCTTGTAAATCTAGACTCACTCTCCAGGTCTTCAAGCTTTTTTCTTTTTTAATTTAAAAAAAACCAATACTTCTCTATATGTTGTTCCTTCATATTGATTGCCTTGTGTGTTCTGTTTTACTCAAATATAGATCTCTGGTACAATCATTGCTCCTGATGACCCTGATGCTTGGGAAGGTCTTAACCCTCGGAAATGGCTATACTTTCACAGCGTGAGCCGCTTGACGGTGGAAGGAGGCGGCACTGTTAATGGAATGGGCCAAGAATGGTGGAGAAGATCTTGCAAACACAATCATTCCAATGTACGTTTGCCTCTTTTTTTCTTTTCTTTTAGTTTTTGTTGTCTTGTCTTAAGATACCTTAAAAGTGATTGTCAACCTTCTCTTTTTGCAGCCTTGTCGAGGCGCCCCAACTGTAAGCAATCATCCAATTAGTTTCCTTTTTCTATTGGTGGGTGTGGTTACTGTTGGTTGGTACAAGTGAAAAGTCTGTTCCTTGTAGGCTTTAACATTCCATAAATGCAAGAATATGAGAGTTGAAAACCTCAGTGTGATTGATAGTCAGCAGATGCACATTGCATTCACCAGCTGTCGCCGTGTCACCATCTCTGCTCTTAAGGTCATAGCTCCAGGCAGTAGTCCAAATACAGATGGAATCCATATAAGCGCCTCTCGTGGTATAGTGGTAGACAACTCCACAGTCAGTACAGGTCCGTGTCCTCTCTCTACTATCTTCTCAATGTTGATTACTGATATCTGTTTTTTTTTTTTGTGTGTGTGTGTGTAAGCAGGAGATGATTGTGTTTCCATAGTAAAAAACTCTTCACAGATCTCCATCAGCAACATTATATGTGGTCCTGGCCATGGTATAAGGTAACCAAAGCCAGATAACAAATCAGTGGCCGCAGACAAAGAGCATCATCTAAGTTAGACTTGTTTTTTTGTAAGCATTGGAAGCATAGGAAAATCCAAATCTTGGGAAGAAGTGAAAGACGTAACGGTTGATACGGCCTTCATCTCTGATACTGCGAATGGTGTTCGGATCAAAACATGGCAGGTGATCTCATCATGTCAAAGCTTCACTCCACCTTCTGAGATTTAATGAAACAACGTAAACCTTTTTGTTGTCTTTTCACCAGGGAGGAAGTGGTTTGGTCTCAAAAATCATCTTTAGGAACATCAATATGAACAATGTGTCTAACCCCATCATCATCGACCAGTATTACTGCGATTCAAAGAAGCCGTGTGCGAATCAGGTAAAGAACTTTTGCCATTTAGTAGCTCAGATATTGAACCTGAAAGTGCAAAATGTTACAAACTCTACAAAAACCTGCAGACATCAGCTGTTAGCATCGAGAAAATATCATTTGTTCATGTGCATGGAACTTCAGCTACAAAACAAGCAATCAAGATCTCTTGCAGCGATGCTTCACCTTGTCGCAACATAAATCTACAAGACATTGATCTTGAACCATTAAACGATGATGGTTACACAGAGTCCTTCTGCTGGGAAGCTTATGGTTCGAGTTCGGGTCAAGTATACCCTCCTTCTTGTCTCTCAGATGACAAAAGCTTATTGGAACAGCCGGTTCAGTCTGGGATTACATCTGTATCATACCTTTGAAAACACGTTTTCATATTGCAAAATTTACTACGCATACGCCAAACGTTTTTGAAATATTCACGTTTTAGCAAATTCAGTTCACCAGTTCTATCCTATTATCATCGAGTTTCTCTTATGGGTCAATGGGATTACGTGAAAAACAAGGTCAAAACTTTGGGATCAAGAGACTAACCAAAAAAAACTATAGAAGAAATTTGCAAATAACCGAAAAGTGCCAGATGTAATAAGTAAAACAATTTAATATGTAATGTTATGAACCAAAATAGTATAACATATGTAATAACTATAACTATGAGACACTTATGTAGTAAATAAAACAAACAATAGGGTGGAATATCTGCAAAAAAAAAAAAAAAAAGATTGAGGAAACGTTTTGTCGTGGGACGAAGCCTTTCGGTGGCTTATCTCTTATAGCATATGAATAATCTAATCCAGTTGTTAGATTAGATTTTATTGCATGCCTTTCCTTTTATCCAGAGAGAATCTTAGAATATATGATCTAACGGATATACTATTAAGATATTTGTACCTTCAAAATACATTGAAGTGGATAAGTGTGATTATATGATTTTTACTGATCCATTAGCGGCAAACGTCAAATTCAATATTCCAACTCTTATTTAAGTTATTCCTTCCGTAAGGACCAAAAACACTAAGGGGATAGGATAAAAAAATATTCCTATAAATACATCCTCATAGTGAAAAAATAACACTCATCACCACACTATCCCAATTATCAGATTATCCCTATAACACACACAAAGAGGAGGAAGATGAGTTCATATGCTGTTCAGTGTCCTCCTAATGGTACCAACTCAGCCAAGGTTATTACAGAGAAGAGAAGAGTGGTGACATCACCTTCAAACGGCAATACGCTAGAGAGCAGCAAACCAACTATTTATCATGACGTGGACAAATGCGCAGAAGCTTTCATTCAAAACTTCCGTCGACAGCTTCGTCTTCAGTGTGATAACATCCTCTCTCTATAGGAGTCTTTGTTATAACATGATGTACTTGCAAAGGATCCCATGTGTGATTCCATAACATATCTATAATTGACCTAGATTCACATGCTTATGCACTTTTAGTTATACTGTAGTCTATAAGTAACATCTCTTAATATCATAATGTTACCACAAGTTTTAGACAAAGAGAAGCTCTGGAGTCTGGAGAAAGAAAAGAGAACCCTTTGACCCTCCCATAGTCGTGTAAATGCAACAAACTTCATTGTAAACACATTACAAAATGGACTCCAGAGAGAGCAAATGTTTTGAGCTGTAAGGAGAGACTCGTTTCTGAACTAACCCCACAATCAACTTAGCCTGATCAAGCTGGCCTTTCTTCACAAGCCCTTCTAGCAACATACCAGCTGTGTCCAAGTTTGGATACCACTTCTTTCTCATACAATCCTTACACATCGTATAACCCAAATCAAACTTCCCTGCCTTACACAAATACTCAAATAGTGTATCATCGTCTGGTAGATCTCCACGTTGGGTTTGTAACCTTTACCATGCATCGCTTTTTAAACTCTTTCCGCCATTTCAGGGAACCCCGCTACAAAAATGCCTTTGATAACCATGTTATATATCACGCTGTCCGGTTCCATCTGGAGTTTTGGCATCAGAAGCAACAGACCATTGGCAATTTGGCATCCCAAGCTCGTCCCCTATTCACTAAAAACTGAATCCTAACATTAAAGGTAGTGAGATTAGGCCTACATCCCTTGAGAACCATATGGTTCCACAGTCCATTTTCAAGTGTACCTTAAAGCATGATTAACCCAAGGTTCTTATATCACCCAAGCCTTTGATAACCATGTTATATATCACGCTGTCCGGTTCCATCTGGAGTTTTGGCATCAGAAGCAACAGACCATTGGCAATTTGGCATCCCAAGCTCGTCCCCTATTCACTAAAAACTGAATCCTAACATTAAAGGTAGTGAGATTAGGCCTACATCCCTTGAGAACCATATGGTTCCACAGTCCATTTTCAAGTGTACCTTAAAGCATGATTAACCCAAGGTTCTTATATCACCCAAGCCTTTGATAACCATGTTATATATCACGCTGTCCGGTTCCATCTGGAGTTTTGGCATCAGAAGCAACAAACCATTGGCAATTTGGCATCCCAAGCTCGTCCCCTATTCACTAAAAACTGAATCCTAACATTAAAGGTAGTGAGATTAGGCCTACATCCCTTGAGAACCATATGGTTCCACAGTCCATTTTCAAGTGTACCTTAAAGCATGATTAACCCAAGGTTCTTAGGGTGGAGTTCTTAACGTAATTTAATAACCGGTTCTTAACTTTTTCTTTGTTAAAGTTAATAACCGGTTATTAAATTATGCTAAGAACTCAATTCTAAGAACCCCTGGTTAATCATGGTCTTATACATGTCCTTTTCTTATTCGGTTCATCACCACCATTAGTCCATTACATATCAAGATATACATCTATAGTTAGTACTTAGTAACCACATGGTCCACGTTTTTTTACGGTCAACGATTAGCTCAGATTATTATTATTTTTTAACTCTCAGGTGATAATAGTATATCATCAAACTTGTCGTTTCATTGGACAACCTGTTCTGATTTCAATACTGTTCTAATAGTATGAAAGTTACGTGACTATATCTTCTTTTTGTGGGGGCCATTTTCTTCTTTTATCGTCTTCCACATCTCAGTTTCTTTCTATAGTAGCTTTCTTACGTTTTTTTTTCTTTTTGCAGTTTTTTACGTTTTTTTTTATGTTTCTATAAGATGGGTTGTAACAAACAGTAATATGTAGGACTTGAGAAACAAACTACAAATACATAAAGCGATTGTAATTTAAATTTATGAAGAGAGTAGTAACAAAGCATTAGAAAATAAATGAAAAGCTAGGCTAACTTACGACTCGGTACATCACGCACTAATTAGCTCTCTCATTAATTAATTATCAGAATTTTATGATAGAACGTAATTATAAAATCTACATTGGATATCTGACTCCTGCAGCTAATAGCCTCTGCTGCTCCAGCTGCAACCATATTCAGATTAAACCCAACAAAATAAATGTAACATCAATAATTATCAAGATATATGTATATACGGTTGGAGGTTAGTCGACCAAGTTATATAGACTGTTGTGTGTAACTCATCAAGTACCTGGAAGAGTTCATGCATCATATTCTTGAGGTAGTGATACTCATGTTCTACTACCTCCAGCCCTCTCAAGCACCTGAAAATTTCATGCATGATATTTTTTTTTAAAAAGAAGTCATTATACCCATTTTTGTAAGTAAATATGAACGCCATAAAAGAGTAATGTGTACCCTGGGCGATTGTTAAGCTCGGAAGCAGAGCGGAATGCAACACAAACGTTACGAACCCTACGAGCACCAATGCTGGAACTGCTTCCTACCAACTGGTTCAGATGCAACCCTATCTTCTTGTAGTCCGAGAATTCTCTATCCATCCTGTGTTCATTCATTTGTTTATTCATCTTATACATATTCTTGGACCTAATAGTTATGTACACACAAAGGAAAAAAATGATATACAGATCATGGAACTAACAGCAACAATCTAAGGCTGCGGAGTAGCTTCTCGGATTCGTCAAAATAGATATTAATGACATCGTACACAAAGGTTGGTGAAGTGTCATCTTGAAGCTGCTGCAGCTGCAAGAACTGCTCGTCCAGCACTCCCTACACTCATCACATGTAACATCCAGCATCCTTTTTTAATTATAACCAACACTATATATACATAAAATGTGAATGGAGAGATAGTTTTATATAGCTAAGTTAAACCTGATGGAAAAGGGAGGTTAGAAGGCGGTTGATGTCGGCTTGAAGCCGGTCCACACCCAACCCCAACATCCACAACGGCACACCCGTCTTGTTCGGTTTTTCCGGTACAGATACTTCTTCTCTTTATTGCGAGGAAGGGCTTACTTCAACTCCTTCCTAGAGGGCTTAAGTTTTATGATAAGACTTTGCGTTTGTTGAGGTGTATTTATACCTGTGCTGGAGTGTGAGGTGACCCACTTCTATTCAAACTTCTAAGAGTTAGTCAGCCAGGTTAGCTTTCTCCCACTTTTAGCGTGTGATCAACATTTCCATTTTTTTTTTAATTAGTAAATTAATATTGAGTGTAAATATAAATTTCACGCGTGTGTGAAAATAAGGTTAGTGGAAGAAAGGGGTAAGTTTTCGAGGAGGGTGTGGGGAATAAACGGGACCGGCCCAGAGAATTGTGTACGTGTGTAGTTGAGTCACCGGTTACAGCCGCCTGCCAGTTACCCCGCGTGACACTGCCAATTTCGGCGTTCTTCCTCCCGACAACCACCTGTAACCGGTCAGACCAGGTTACACCTCCCGCAGCCTCTAAGTTATATCTGCCTTAAATCGACTACCTTTCTTTTCTTTGTTAAACCTTCAATCAAGAACTTGTCTATATGTTAAGCCTTTTTTTTTACTTTTTACCATATCTTTTAAAATAAATTAAATCAATCTAAAATGTTTCTTTATCTATGATTGTTTAATCTCAATCGACAGAATAGAGACGAATACAAATCTAACGTTTATAAGTTATCCTGTTATAATCATATATAACTGATATGTATTATGAGAGTTTTAAGATCTGATTATAGCATAATAATCCACTCTTGAGTCTTGACAGTGTAAAAAAATATTATACTAAAAGTTTATAAAATGAGGGCATGCTTTAGTTTCTGATGAGAATGTAAAAGAAAAGCCCACACTTTGTTGCTCCCTCGTATGACGAGCGGCTTTCCCACTAACTTTGCAGTGAGTGTTCGCTATTCTCCATGCTTCAAATTCAATCCATCCTTTTCTAATCCTAAAAAGGTTTCTCCCTTTCTCGATCAAATAAATATAAACTGTATATTTTTTTAGAAACTGCATAAGAGGACAAGAAACACAAACACAACACAGAAACATGCGTGAATTGTTTCCCCCAAAGAAGGTAAATGTAGCAGTAGTTGAACACCAACAATTAGAAGTCCTTCTATATGCTATATATGTCGGTATGGCAGAAAAAATGTCTGTAACATACAAATAGCAATCAACAAATGTCATATGTATATCTGGTTTTGTCAATATTCTAAAGTTTAAACATGAAATAGTTATATAAATTTCCGACATATATGTTTTGTTGACCAAAATATGCTACGTTATTAATTCCATATATAGTGTACTCAACCAAAGCAAGGTGAGTTTTCTCATAATTCAGGGCATTGCATGATTGCATCGATATACATATATAACACATGACTTATGAATATCAGCGGAAAAAATGGCACGTATAAATATGGCTCTAATCATCCTTCTTAATAAGTCTCCATGGAACCAAAAAGGATATAATTATAGAGAGTACCGAATAAACCGATAATTAACGAAGAATGATAGTATTAGAACACAAAAGCGTGCTCATAAGTAATTATTGTGACCTAGTGTATAATCAATAGATGAAAACATATACTAATAGCTATACAATAGTGTAACTGGAGTTGCATTATCGAGAAAATGCAAGTAGAAATACTGAAAAGGAGCAAAGGGCGTGCTTGGAAACGGAACAAACAAATATAAATATATACACTTTCTTTTTCAGGCTATCAGAGTGAGTAATAAAAGTGGAGCGAATAATGAGTGGAGGCTTTTCAAGTTTATATTACCGATTAAGACTAGTACTCCACTAAACTATGATTATATAGAATTATATACCAATAAATATCAAAGAAATTGTCTTATTCGTATGCCATACTTGTTTGCGCCCCGTGCTCGAGTACCCTAGTAATTAGTTACTCTACCCTTTAGAGATTATTTCATAATTCGTATGATTGTTTTGATCTTTTTTTTTTTTTCTAAAAAAATTCTAAATGATGCAAAAATCCTGTCTAGCGATAGCGTCTCTGCCAAGCAACAAGCTCGTCATTTCTCGCCTTGATTCTGAACAAGCATCATTTTTCTTACGGGGTACACAATCTCAACATTCGTATGATGAATGTAATACACAAACGGAAATGAAAATGTGAATGTAGTTCTTCTAAAAATGTTTTTTTTGGTTGAATGCAATAATACATTGAGAGAAGACGAAATTATGAGTTCCAGATGGCGGATTGAGACTCATGACCATTTGTTCTTCAACCTTTGAATTTTCAAAAGGATGTGTAGGATAATATAGCATCTTGGATCTGGCAAAACCCACATCCAAGACCGTGACATCTTGCTCTTACTACAGCCAATCGGCAAGCTCTTTCACCATCAGATTTCTCTTATATCTATCTGATTTGAAGAGAACGAAATGGCAAATATTCACGACAAACTCCTCTCCCAGCTACTATCTGATTTCTCTTCTTCTGCCAGCCTTAAGTCAACCGTCACTCCTCAAATTGTATTATGCTTATCCATTAGAGCTACCTCAAACTATGTTCCCTGTATTTTTCTTTCTATTAGTATTCTCTAGGTTACCAATAAATTGTGTTCTTACCACATGTAAAACTAAAAAAATAATATGCTAAACCTTAACATTTATATCCAAAAATTGACTAATCTGTATAATCTAAAACCCATATAAATGTTTTCTTTTAACAAAGCCCGTATGATTGATTGTGTCTGGAAAGAAAATTTGATTCGTGAGAAAGAATAGAATCTTGGCCCAATAGAGTAAAACTTAACCAAATGAGCTAAAGAGAATTTGGGTAAAACCCACCCGTTTACGAAACGGGTTGGATCGAGAGCCTAACACAAGGCGAATATCTCGTGAAACCAATAAATGCAGGAAACGAAGATCATAAATTTCATTCCTAGAGTTATCCCGTGACAGCCATAATGACATAGTGGACGTTATTATTTACCCACCCAACTTTAAAAAAAAAAAAATACTAATGTAGATATATATACACACACAGACAGTTTGAATCAGGAACCAAACAACAACAACAACAATGGCACAGTATGGTCTCTACTGCCAACTACTCCTTGTGTTCTCTATGATATCTCCACTGGTCACTTCTTTCACCGTTATCACCTCCGACACGGTGGCGCCGTCTGCACTGATCGACGGACCACAAACAGGCTTCACGATGACCAAAGATGGCGCACACACAGATCCCGACGAGCAAGATGCTGTCTACGACATAATGCGTGCCACCGGCAACGACTGGGCCGCTGCTATTCCGGACGTGTGTCGAGGTAGATGGCATGGGATCGAGTGTATGCCGGATCAGGATAACGTCTACCACGTTGTCTCTCTGTCGTTCGGAGCGCTTTCAGACGACACGGCGTTCCCTACTTGTGACCCGAAACGCTCTTACGTCTCCGAGTCCCTCACCAGGCTTAAACACCTCAAAGCCTTGTTCTTTTATCGCTGTTTGGGCCGGGGCCCACAGAGAATACCTTCGTTTCTGGGCCGTTTGGGCTCGAGTTTGCAGACCCTCGTTTTGAGGGAGAACGGCCTTTTTGGTCCCATCCCGAACGAATTGGGCAATCTAACCAATTTGAAAGTACTTGATCTGCATAAAAATAACCTCAATGGCTCGATTCCTTTGTCGTTTAACCGGTTATCCGGTTTGAGATCCCTTGATTTGAGTGTGAACCGTTTGACTGGTTTGATTCCCGGTTTGCTTCTTCCCGAACTAAACGTTCTGGACATGAACCATAATTTGTTAACCGGACCGGTCCCATCTACATTCTCGACCTGTGGTTCGTTGATCAAAATTGATCTTAGCCATAACCGAGTCACTGGTCCTATCCCTGACTCCATTAACCGGCTCAACCAACTAGTTCTTTTGGATTTGAGCTATAACCGGTTATCAGGTCCGTTCCCGTCTACTCTCCAAGGACTTAGCTCACTTCAAGCTTTGGTGCTCAAAGGGAATACTAAATTCTCAGCAGCTATTCCAGAAAACACGTTCAAAGGGCTCAAGAACTTGATGATTCTGGTTCTCTCCAATATGAATCTCCAGGGCTCAATACCGGGATCCTTGACTCGGTTAACCAGTCTCCGGGTTCTTCATCTGGAGGGCAACAACTTGACCGGTTCTATCCCCATGGAGTTTCGTGGCGTAAAGGATCTAAGCGAGCTAAGGCTAAATGATAACCGTCTCACAGGGCCAGTACCGTTCGAGAGAGACACTGTATGGAGGATGAGGAGAAAGCTAAGGCTGTATAATAATACCGGTTTGTGCGTTAACAGTGAGAGTAACTTGGATGATGTCTTCGGTTCAACATCCGGTTCAAGTGTGAGGTTGTGTCAAGGAGAAACGAAGAGACCTGGTCCTTCCGGTACGGTCCAGCATCTGTCTGGAGCAGCAGGTGGTGGCAATGTCGTGGCGGACGGAGCTACGTACGTGTCAAGCGGTTCCAAGTCATTGGGCTTCTTTGGTCTATATGCATTTCTTGTTGTGTTCAGTTTCGGCTATATACTACTTTCTTGTTAGGGAAAGGATTTAAAACAAAACTGTTGTAAATATATCCTATCCAAGTTTACACCTAATAATCGCATGCTTTTTCCCCCATACAAGAAAGTTGCCCTCCTACCTCTCAAGATTTCAAATACTCCCTCCGTTTCTTTCTGTTTAATTGTCGTTGTAGAGTAAAATTTTTGTTTCAAAATAAGTATCAGTTTATATTTTAAATGCAAAATTTATTGATTTTTTATTTTAATATATTTTCTATTAATTAAAATATGGTTAGCTATATTGATAACTGTGTTTTTATTTTGGAAATATGCAGAATTAAATATTTTATTAATTTGTGTGCCTAAATCTAAAACGACAATTAAAATGAAATGGAGAAAGTAACATTTTAGTTTTCGAAAGACAAGTTTCTTGACATTTTTAAAAATTTATTGGATTGTTTTTTTTTCCTATTGGTTACACTCAGTAAAGTAATCTCCAAGGCACATAGCCACTCAGGTTTTTAGAGGTCATGTTTCTCGTTTATAAGAAATTGGCATGACTGATAGATATCTGTACGTGGGTCCTAATATTGGACGTGTAATAGTCTCTTTGTCATGTATGCCTTGTAGCATCAAAAGGTGAAGAGTGCTGTGCATACAGTAACGTGCACTATCTGTCAAAACAGTAAAAACGTAAAGAAGTGGGATCTTTGGTTCCTATGGTGATTAGAGTTGATGTCACTGTTAGAGGAGAGCACATAGTCACATGGTCAAGTCCCTCTCTCTTCTACTCTTTATGTCATTTTTTGTTTTGTTTCTCCCCTCGAATCAGAAAAAAGGAAGAAGAAGATGTGGATGAAATAGGCAGAGGAGATCTTGGTAGTGATTGTCCTCCAAAGATTTGGTGTCCTTCTCTGTCTCTTTTGAAATTAACCGCACGAAAGATATTTGTGAGGTACTCACTCCTTTGTCTTTCGTTTTCAAACTTCACCATCTTTTACAGCTGCTTTTGGATATTTTTACTCTTTATCTTTTTCTGTTTTGCAACGAAGTAGAACTGATTTACACTTCAACTACATTTTAACTATTTCAAAGATCCTGAAAAAAGTTCCCCTAACCAATCAGATCTCTCACTACTCTACGAATGGATCTGACTTGGCCACATACATATTTACCTGTTGAGTCAATTTTTATATTGAAGTAGAATTTGAAGGACCATAGTGAGTGAGTGCCGTGTCATTTTGTAAAGATAAGACAAGAGTGTCAATAGTAGATGAAATCATGAAAGCAGATTTGGTTCAGAACTGACCACTGGAGACGTAATAATCTCATCTGACTGATTTTGATTTTGTTTCTTCTTCATCTGTTCTCAGGTATATTTCTTTGAATTCATGTCAAATATACAACAGGGAAATTTTGTAAAAGTAATTCTATTATGGACCACTACTCTCATATGTGTGTTTTATAGGCTTTTTTATTATATCAAATATCCTTAAAGGCTAACAAGTTAATATTTTCCTGTTTTAGTTATCTTTTGTCAAATAAAAATAATGATAATTAATCATAGGTCCTCTTTATGTGTAATAGAATTAATCAGAATTAATTAGGGAGTGGTGGGAACAAACCAGTGGCTGTTGTTATTGGTGATGTAATCTCTTATCTCTTTCATATGGTAAGAACTACGAAGTATGTAGCAGTGCTGACCTTAAAACGACAAACGGAATATATACCCTAAATCCAAATCCAACCAATCAACTTCTTCTGATAATGATAATTTTTTTTTTTTTGAAACACCTTCTGATAATGAGATATAATACACAATTATTGAATAAATTTGATTTAGATAGTCAATATATCAGAATATGATGCTAGCAAATTTGGTATTATTCCTCATATACTATAGTAAAGTAATGATTATCAATAGGAAAAAAGAAAAGAGAAGTGGGAAGAGAAGAAAAGGATGATATGCAAACAGTGAGTGAGCAGGCGTAGGCGTGCGGTTCAACAGTCATATATAGCCACTCGTACGTTTTGATCCCTCATACCATCGAGTGGGTCCTCTTTCATCCTTTTCTTTGTTTGTGGTATTATAATGTTAAAGAGAGTTAATCCTTTGTTCAAAAAAAACTTTTATTTAAATAAATTTTACCACTGAATCAGTTTCTTTAAAAAAATTGCCGTTCTTTCTTATTTTGATTGGGCAGGGAAAAACATTGAGTACATCTTTAATCCTACTTTATTCCGGAGTAACTTTTTTTATAACTCACCTATTTTATATTCTAAAATAAAATAGAAAGTAAAATTATTACAATAACAAAATAATAATATTTATCATTTCATTTGTTAGTCATCACTCCATTTTACTCTACAGAGTAGAGTTAGAGTAAATTTGAAATTATAAAATAAATTAATATATTAAATTGAAAATGCTTGCTTCATGCCATCTTTTCCCCACCAACTTTTTAATTTCGGTCATTAACTATAGCTCATACTAATCCGTGTGCTAGTGAAGAATTAACAAAACCCACAATTTGTCTACATATAAGACATCCATAATAATTAACCATAGTGAAATCATGAAAGCACAACTAGAAACACCATCACCTTGAGTTACATATTGAATATGATCACCATGACTTGGTTGTTTCAACGTTTAAGCGAGATTTAATTTGATTTATATTATCTATTAGAAGAAGAAAAAAAAAAAAAAGGAATAGTAACTTGGGATGGAAACGTGCGATGAGTGGGTAATAAATAAATAATAAATGCTATAAATACACTCAACACCTTTCTCTCTTCATCTAATTCAACACGCACGAGTGAGTAAAAGAGAGAGAGAGAGAGATGTTTGCGGTGGAGAACGGGTTGCAGGGAGACCCAAGACTACAAGCCATCTCCGACGCCATTAGAGTCATCCCTCACTTCCCCAAGACTGGTCCAACTTTCTTCTTCTTTATTTGTTTCAAGTTCTAGTTTCACCATCACCTCGTATTATTATTTTTTAGTTTACAAAATATTAACAAACGTGTTTGTATTACAGGAATCATGTTTCAAGACATAACGACGCTGCTGCTGGATCCAGTTGCCTTCAGACATGTCGTTGATATCTTCGTAGATCGTTACAAGCACATGAACATCTCTCTCGTTGCCGGTTCTTTTCACCTTTCTCATCTCTTTTTATGTGTTTCTTTGTCTACTAGTTGCTCCTTTATGATAATATCCAAAGCGATCATAATCTCCCAATAATATTGACAAGATTGAATAAACAATAGACAACTTTTTAATGGATTCATGATTTTACACTCACATTACTAGCTTAGCTAGTGTGGTTGGTTGGTCACTAATTATTATCCCTTAAAAAAACTTTAATTAATCGTCGTCACTCGTGTGTCCGCCTCACAATTGCGTTGTCTTATTGTGAACCTTTTAAGAATTCAATAATAAAGACTTAGATATGCTTATATTAAATTATTTAATAAAAACCAGACTGATATAAAATAATATGGGACTTGTGCAGGCGTAGAGGCGAGAGGATTCATATTTGGACCTCCCATCGCATTAGCCATAGGTGCCAAGTTCATCCCTCTACGTAAACCAGGAAAATTACCCGGTACGATTTACTTATTTTACACATACTAAGAGCATGTTTAATGAGAATCTCTTAAGGAAGGCTTCTTAGCAGGATTTAAGAGACCGTCTCTTAAATCCCGCTAAGAGACTCTCTCTAAGAGACCCCATTAAACATGCTCTAATAAAATCTTAGATGGCTAAAACGTGTTGTTTGTGTTAAAAAGGGAGAGTGATAAGCGAAGAGTACGAGCTAGAGTATGGAAACGATCGTCTAGAGATGAGTATGGAGGCTGTCAAAACCCACGAAAGAGCTCTTGTCATCGACGATTTAGTTGCCACTGGTGGAACACTCTCCGCTTCCATTAACCTCTTGGGTAAATATATTTCACTTTTTTAACGAAATACTACTACTACTTAAGAAAAAGACCTTAACTATGTGAAAATACATGAACCATTGAGTATTTACTTAATGAGTTTAATTATATGCACCTTAGAACGTGCTGGGGCCGAAGTTGTGGAATGTGCATGTGTTGTTGGTTTGCCTAAATTCAAGGTATTTGATTACTTCAAAAAACTTTTCGTCTTTGAATCTTGAACCAATGAATTTTTAAGATTTTACTGGCCTTTTAGGCCCATTAAGTATCACTGAAGATGAATGTAACTTGTTTTAATGTGAGATGCAGGGGCATTGTAAGCTAAAGGGAAAACCATTGTACGTTTTGGTGGAGCCTAGCCAGTTAGAGGAAATAACCTTCTAATCCATTTTACTCGGCATCACCTCCATGACTCCTTCTATATATTCCAAACTAGATGTATTATGATCAAGTTATCAACGGTTATGGCAATAATAGAATCGGGTTGATCAATTTATATGTAACTAGAGATTGTTTAAACCTTATTAGACTCCATGTGGAATGATTCATGCTAGTTACAAACCACTTTGTATGTACGTTGCTTGCTCTCCATTGTTCAAAGCTTGTTTGTTTATTCAGTGTTGACTTGGGTTGATCTGGTTGTTGGATTGGAGTATATATGTGTTTTGTTAACATGAATAACTTCTGAAACGCTAAATAATAATTTATTTATTTTTTTGGAACACCAAGATTCATTTACAACAAATCAATATTAAAATGATAATAAGAAGGTTTGTAACTGTGGTCTCTAATTTGTGAGAAACTTGATCAAAGGAGAAAAATGGAATTATTGGATAAAATATAATTTTAGAAGACAAAGAGAAAAAGGAAAGTACGAAAGAGCCCCTGCCGCTTAAAAGCTGTGTATATAAAAGTGATTGTTGTTGGCCCAAAGAAAACCCATCAAAAAACCTAAACCAGATAGGAAACTTGGACGCTCCCCATCCTTCTCGAATCTCGATCTGAGCTTGCCTTGCCTCTAATCATCATCATCATCATCTAGGTTATTGAGATTATTAGGGTTCATTCGAATCGAATTATTTTAAGTTTCGCAGCCATGTCTGCTGTATATTGCGGAAGTAAGAGATCGTACTTCGAAGAGACTCCTTCTCCTCCGCCGTCTTCAAAGAGGTTCAGATGTTATTCCCCTTCCGATTCTCCAAGCTGGTCCACCTCTCCTTCCTCATCGCTCGATCAGCTTCGCACTGCCTTTCCTCATCTTGAACTCACCGTATATGCCTTGTTCCTTTTTTCCCAATCCGATTGAATACTCTTTGCTAATTTAAGTATTATGTAGATTGAGTTTAGCAGCATGATTCGTTTTTTCGTAATTGATTAGATTACAGTAGCTATAGGTTTTCTTGTATTGGGGGAAAAGTTAATTAGATTCGGAAGTTTTTTTTTTTTTTTTTGTTAAATCAGGTTCTTGTGAAGGCGTTAGAAGAACATGGGAGTGACTTAAATGCTGCTATAAAAAGCTTATACGCTTTGGTGTCTGCTGAGGAGGAAAGAGCTGATGCTAATAAGAAGGAGACTGGTGATGCTGGTGGTTCTTTTACTGCTTCACCAGCGAGTGGTGATGACTGGGTTGCATTGTTAGTCAAGGAAGTGACTCAATCTAGTGGTCCTGATGATGCAAAGTTTCGTGCTGACAGAGTCTTGCAGGCTTTAGAGAAGACGTTAAGTGCACGTGCTCACGAAGAAGCTGTTAAGAAATTCCAAGAGGTAAAAACCACTTACCTGCATTGTACTCGCTAACTTTGATTATACTGTGCTCCGTTTAAACTATCGTATAGTGCATACATGGTGGTGGGTAGTTAGTTCTACGCATGTTGTTGTTAGACATAGTTTGAACCATCATTGACTACAAGTTGTTGGTTCTGAACACAATTCTATATGTAGTAGCAAGGAAAATTGTCCTTCATCTTCCCATCAGGGAATTAAAGCTATCAAATGCGTATATGAGAAGTAGGATGTTTATTTTATTTTGTGTCTCTTTTTTTTTTTGTTGAAATAATACCCTCTTCTGATTTTTGCAGGAGAGTGTGGCAGTGCAGCAGCAAGTGGAGGCCTTGATCAAGGACAACACAGTGCTCAAACGTGCTGTTGCTATCCAGCATGAGCGGCAGAAGGCGTTAGAAGATGCTAATCAGCAGCTAGAATGTTTGAAGCAACTGATTCCTCAGTACCAGGAGAAGGTCAGAAATCTGGAGGTAAGCCTTAGAGATACTTTACTTCTGATTTTGATGGTTTGTTAATGGTTGCATAGCCGTAGAGATATATGTTTTAACACACTTGAGATGGGTTTGTTAATGGTTGCGTAGCCTTATATTTGTTGAACATTCACATGAGGTTAGAGATGATAATCGTTAACTTTAGATTTTTTTTTAAAACAAGTGAGAAATAGTGAAGTCTGTCAGATTACTGAATCTCATCAAATCTGACATGGTGAATGTTCCCTAGTTTTGACGCTCTTCAAATAGTGAAATGATAATAGAAATTTACAAATACAGGTGAATAACTACGCATTGAAATTGCATCTGGAGCAAATGGAACACGGCAACTCTATGATGCCGCAAAGATTCAATCCGGATGTCTTCTAAAGGTGTCAAAGAGAAACAAGTAGACAGTTGGGAGGAGAGAAGATGCGAACAATAAAACGCAACAAGTAGAGGAGTGATGATCAAAGTAGAAAACAGGAGAGAAATGCTTTTGCGTTGTATTTGCTGTTTTGTAGTCAGAAAAAACATATGTTTCCTTTCCTTGTCTTTTATTTTATTTCTTATATTTATACTATGATGCTGGTTGTGTGATCCTGAGGGAATATGAAGAATTTGTGTGTTTGGGTGGGTATAGGGCTGGTATAGTTAAACATTGGTTCTGAAAAACTTGTGTTGGTCTCATGAACCTTGTCTTCACCATTCCTTGTAAAATTCCAAACATCAGTATATGACATCATTCCCTTGTTGTTAACTTCTTGATGTCAAAGTGTATAAAACCAGTGCTGGTTGCGGACCAAATTTGCCCCGTTTGATTAAAAGTCTGATCGGAAGATCCGTAAAGAAAAAAATATTTGGAGGTAATTCGTAGACCCCGTATGTAATATTAGTAATAATATAAATATATAAATTATATAATTTTGTTTATTTTTATTAAGAATTAATTTAAAATATATATAGTTATAGTTATCATTTTTATAAATTTTATTATTTCATTTAATTTGTTTAAGAAAAAACATTTTTAAATTATACGAATTGGTGAGTACCTACAATTTAAATTTTGTTAACTCGCATTCTTCCTGAATAAAACATACTCAATCAGTATCTGCATCTGCTGTTCGAATTTTTTAAATCACCTGATCCGCACTCGCCGGGATAAAGCCCGCGGGTAGTGATTATTTTTTCTAGTTCTAAAACCATTAAAATTTTGGAAATATATAAAAACAAAAACAAAACTAGATCTCAAAATATCTCATTATTTAATATGAAATTAATAAAAAGATGAGAATAACTAATCAAAGTTTAATAAACAAAACTATTACAGGAATCTATTACAGGAATGAGCTCTGACCCTAATAATTATTCGGTCGTATAAAGATATAAAACATACTTTAGTAGCAGGTAACAAAAAAAAAAGTACCTACGAAGACTTCTCTGTCACTCTATTCACACTCTCTTTAAAAGCTTCCCAGGCAACTCTGCAGTGCTCTTTCGATCGCATCCCTTGTTCAACAACCTCCATCGCTCTTCTGTGCAAATGCTCGTACCATTGAACCGGATTCATTATGTCCACACAGCCTGACCGGAAATCTGCAACATAGAGACGCTTCACGTCCTTCCGCCAACGTTGCAGTATGTACTGAGACGGGATGTCCTCCAAGCCCTTGTGGCTCAGCAGGAGGAGCACGTGTCTGCACTGGTACCCGTTGAAGCTGAAACCACCACAGACGCAGAAGCAACGTACCTGTGCTGCTGCTGCTGCTGCATTTGTCTCGTAGACGACCTCAAACTCTCTCACTTTCTCTCCCTCCCGCTCTTTCACCACGTAGGAGGAGGCCGAGCCGTTTGAGTGGACTTGCGTTACTCCAAAACATGAAGACGTTGCCGAGACTTCCTCTTGGAACCTTGTAAATATCTCCTTTGTGAACACCTTTGCCATCTGAGACTCGTACGGGTGCGTTGTTTTGAGCTCCGGGACTGATTTTGACGACTCTAAATCGCACAAGGCTTCGTTTGTGTACTTTTTATCCAGAAAAGATTCGTACCCTTCAAGGAATTCTCTCAGGGATGTGTGCTGGTGAACGTAGCTGCTGAAGATGAACGGAGCTGCTGCATTTCCCAGTCGAAAAGTCAACGCCCCGGCCAAAAACGTGTCCTTGAGGTAAACAGGAGCCCACTGTTCTCGATCCTGAAACAAGCCCCGGATGGTCTCGTGATTCGTCAGCCCAAACCGAATGATCATTTCCTCCCAGGCGACTTCAAATTCTTCAACCTTAAGATAACCGTACACCACTCTGTTCAGTGCCATACGGAATGACTCAGAATCTTGTAGTCCGACAACGCTCTGAAAAATGCTTTGCAAGACGTGGGTCAAGCTAAGACGGTGATGAGCCCTAGGAAAAACTTCAGAGACTGCAGTCTGCATCGACTTGCAATGCTCTGTGACGAAGGTATGCGGGGGACGGCCCAACATGCAGGTAAGCCACGCCCTGAAGAGCCAGACGTAGGTCTCAGAGCTCTGGTCAGCAACCAAACCACAGCCGAGTAAGATGGAATCTCCATGGTGGTTAATTCCAACAAACGCCACAAGAGGGAGCTCGTATGTGTTCGATAAACACGTTGTGTCAAAGACAACCACGTCGCCAAAGTGAGAGTAAGCAGCTCTGGCTCTAGCCTCAATCCAGAAGACATTCCTAAGGCTACCGTCGTCGCCAAGATCCATGGAGTAAAAAAAGTTGGGGTTGGTAAGCTGAGCTTGGAAGAAGAAGTCCTGCAAGACTCTAAAGCCTCCTCTGAGTTCCAAACGCCTTGAAGAAGAGTGCAAGTGATGATCATGAGCGGGATCGCTGGTCTCCCCATTAGAGTTTGGTGTGTCAATAGCATTGGTCCTATACAATTTGATAGTCCGAACTTGGACATCAAGAAGTGGTTCAGGTTTTCTTTTGGTAGCAGCACCAGCACCACACGTTTTCTTATGAGACTTAGAGTTATGAGCTCTTTCAGGATCAAAAGAGTGGTTGTGGTCGAGTTTGACTTCATCGACTTTCCATCTATCAAGTTCAATCAATCGGAGGCGAATCATAGCCTGGCAACCGGTTCTTGTCTCCTTTCTCCGGGTGCTGTTTGGTTCCTTAACCATCTTGAAACCTTCACAGTTGCAGCACAAGACAGCGCCACGTTTCTCCTTGCTGTTACGCTTGGTCCATGAGGATTTGACTCTGATGGCGAAACCGAGGTCTCTGGCGTAGGAGTTGTAGTAACTGTAGGCGTCGTCATAAGAGTCGAATTCCATTCCAGTAGCAGGTGGAGGAGACACCATCAAACACTTATCGGATTCGTTGCTTTGAGTTGCGAATTCATCAAGCAATCCATCACAGTCATGGTGGAGATCAGGAGGGTTGTCTCCGACGATTGGAAGGTCATCGTCTCTGTCTTCTACTACAACCAGCTGCTCGCTGCTCTGAGAACCATCTTCGATCTGAAAAATTAAACTCTTCATTTCAAATCAAAGTGTTAGTTAACCCTAAGTTCGAACAATCAAAATCTAAGGGGAGAAGACGTAACCGTGATGCAAAGATTAGAGTTGGGGGAGAGAGATTGGTCGGGCGGAGAGTAGACGTTACTACCACTCATCATCGTTCTTCGCTGCGCAGGAGAGAATGAGGAGGAGGAGACTGTTTTTACGATTTTGACCCCTCGTCCTCTTTAATTGGAAAGTGCGGGGGTCATTCAAATCAAAATCGAAAGTTTGGGGACGCTAACTACAATTTTTAGTTTCTGTTTTGCTGCGTTGTTTTTTCAAAACTCCACCTTCAATTTCTCCAATTTTACAAAAATTATGAAAAAAGAAATAATTCTATTAGACAGATCATCTGAGAGAGCGAACAAAACGAACAGGAAATACATCAGTTAAACAACACATTACATCTCCTATCGAAAATTGGTGTAAGTGAAGCGATATAATAATAACAATATACGCAACAAACATTTTTTTCTTTACTGAGAGGAGCTTAACCAATAATAATCAATTCCATAATGAACAGAAACTCAAAATGTGCAAATTGTAAAGCGGGACTTAAACAAGTACCAGACCACGAAAACCAAAACACATATCAACATTACAAATCATCTCAAAAACAAAGACGCAAAATGAACTAAATAATAAAAATTACAGATAAAAAAGAAGACAGCTCAAAGCTCACAAAACAAACTCTTCTTTAAGGCGCAACAACCTCCTGAAAATAAAATACACAAGCACAACCGAATCAATAAGATCTCATTTTTCCATGTCATGGTGTAGCTTAAGAACTTCAAAGTTGCGACTACCTAGTAAAATCTGTAACAATAGCAGCCCAAAGTGCTCCCGCAGAGGAGAACCAACAGAACCTGCAGCAAAGGAGGATCTCTTCCTCTTCTCTCTCCCACACACACACACAACACCTGTCTCAACTTATTCTAAGAAGAGGAGACCTTTTTTTGCAATGTGCACTCACTTGCTAAAGCTCATCTCCGAGTATCTAGCATACATGCACGGTTGAGCATCTCAATAATACATTTCTTTTTCACAATATTTGGTACCCTTCTAATCCTCTACTTGACATCCTAGACCTAAATACTCTCTGCACCCTAATTCAAGATGGTTCCCTGTCAAAGTATGATCAATTTAAAGAGCCGTTATAAAGATATAGCTTCAAAACTCACCTACGAGGCTGCTTGCTTGGGTTGCTGTTCGAGCGTTTTGGTGTCCCACTGTTTGTAGCATCTACATCAAAAGGAGGAAAGCTACATTTCAAACCGTTGTTACCTAAAATAAACAATGCTTGAGTAACTATATCCAACATATTCATTGCTTTGTACCAGCTACTAATCATATCAGTGTAAAATGATCTTTCAATATTCTCTGCTAGAACTAAAAGGCAGATGCTTCCCCTGATTCAACAAACCCACTTACCAGGTCTCTCCACAGGCTTCTCTTCATCAGTAGGGTTATTCGAACTGTTCTCTTGGCTACCCAAAAAAAAGGTGTTAACTTGTTAATGGGCAAGTGAGCCAAAATTAAATGCCAGTGAGTGCCAGTGAGTCTGGTAGATGAAGCTACATGTTTCTGGTGTACATAGCACGCTACAGATCCGAGGAGTTCGGAAATGAAATTCTAGTGCGTAACATGCATTTTGCAGTGCCCAACAAATATGACAAATCTCAAATCTAAAAACTCACGTACGATTGTTTCTTTAAAGCTACATTGCAAGAATACTCTTTCTATAGGATAAAACTATAAGTCAACATTTACGCATATGGAACTATGCAGGCTGATTAGCAATAATGAGAAAATGAAGACGATTAATTTATAAACCTGGATGATCCCGCAGAGGAAGGTAACCCTGGTTTGTGTACTTGGTAAGAACCATCAATTGCAGCATAGGGTGGAGGATATGATGCCCCCAATGCTCCCGGGCCAGTCAAAATTGGCAGCCTGTCAATAATATAAACAAAAATAGCAGTAATCAGGAACTCCGTATAGGTAAGGAGTTAGGGAAATCAAACAACACACAAACAGATAAATGGAAGCAACAATTCTGATTATGTTTGGGCCAGCAAAAGACTAAATCATCACAAATAACAAAAGCATGCAGAAAGTCAAACTAAAAAATATGGAGTATATAACTTTTCAAAACACGTAAAGCTGAGCAGACTCAAAAATAACATCCACAAATGCGGTACAGCGAAAAGGAAGGACTGCATACCATGTCATCTCGGGATTTCCAGTACCATGTTCTGGTTGGACATATCCCGGAAGAGCCACTCCAAAGGTCGGAACACCACCGTGCTGACCACCGAATTGCATAACTGCACATGAAATGAACATGAAAAGTACATAAATAAAACTAATCAAATATGCATATCAGCACCATTACATACAGCAGGCGCTGATATCAAGCAGCAGTGGATATGGGCAAGCAAACCATTAGCATGCATGAACTGACTCTGGAAGATGTTTTTAACCATTCCAATAAAGGATGAGCGGTGACATTCAAGAATAACTTACCAGGCAGAAAAGCAGGGAAATTGGGATTGCCATGACCAGCCGCCATGCCCCCGCCTGGGCCCATAAATTGTGTCCCTCCATACATAAAAGACCCCCTTCCACTAGGCTGGAGAGTCCCTTTTCCCTTGGCAACCAAAGCACATGTTTCTGTGACTGACACTGTTTCACCAGAAATATACAGATTTTTTATGAGCTAATTTTCGGTAGAGAAGAGAGCAGCAAACTGATAACAGCTGGATGTTGATGACAAGCCTCACCAGGAGGATGACAGCTTTCTTCAGTGCCTTTTGAAATTCCCCGGATTGGCATAGGCGAAATAACATTGTCACCTTGATTAAGCACTTTCCCAGGGGAAGATGCACCTCTACCTTGACTAGTAGTGCGTACCCACGAAGAGCTAGATTTTGTATTCCCAAACTTCTTTCCAGACGGCGTAGGGCTTCCATTAACGTGCAGTCTACCTATGCCAGCTTGTAAATCCTTTTGTGCCAAGTTATTGGAGGAACCTGAAGGATAAAAAGGAGGAGAAGCTGAGTTTAAACTCGAAGCCACTACATTTATCCTGGCTTCAGTCTCTATGCTGTCTGTTTCTGTTGGTGCACGTCGTGGATCAACGTGTGACACTTTTACAAAAGAATTCTGGGACCTACAGATCCAGTGACGCTAAAATTAGAGATAGAACATTCGTTGTTAACTAGAGAAAAAAAACAAAACTTAAAAGACTCACTGTTTGGTTTGGACAGAAGGTGCTTGAGTGCCCTTTCTCAAGGCAACCTCATATCTTCTACGTCCTCTCCCTCTTGTGTCAGCCTTAGGAAACTGATTTTGGTGTCCATTGTTGGTAAACACTTTAGAATTGCCCCCTCGAGAATATCCACGCTCCTGACCCCTACCCTGACCACGTCCTCTGGCTGGGCTTCTGGAAGTCCTCTTCTGTGTTCACAAAGTTTTATCAATCAGCTTGTAAATTTAAAAGGAAATACAGAAGAAGTGACAAATGTATTGACACCACAAGAGGAAAAATGTCAGAAAATGAATCATAGAGGGAGAGATGACTACATTATATTGCTTTTCTTGTGTATTCATCTCGTCATATTTGTCATGTCCCCATTTTCTTTCATCTCGGGTTGGCCAGAGCCTCCTCCCACCACGCATTCGCCTACACAAGCAAAATATGAATGGATATTACGAAGTAACTCAGACACTAAACAAGAGGAGAACGGAAGAGCTTGTGACACAGGTTAGAGAGTAATACGTATTTGGGGCAGCAGCAGCATCCATTTCCTGAAATCTGTCATCATGCATATAAAAAGCTCCAGCAGTTGGCACTGCAAAAGGTTCCTTCTGCTTTGGTTCATCTCCATCCACAAGATCCGTGGCAGAGTCCTCCGTCGCAGCAGTTTCCATTCCCTTGCCAGCAACACGTGTCGTCTTGTATTCCATGTTGTCATCAACTTCTCCATAACCACCCTCCTCATCATCCTCATCATCATAGCTATCGTCACCTTGTATGTGCAATCCTTCATCTGCATCGTTATCGAATTCCACGATAGCACTCTGTTGATCGGAATCGATGTCAGCACTCTGAATTTCTCCCCGGTTCTCATCCTCATCATCGCTAGCTTCTCTTCTCCTTGTAGCCAAGGAGCGCTTCAGTTCCTCGGGATCACTCTCATAGTCCGCCTCTTCTACGCCATCTGGGGCCATAATACTCTTGAGTCAGAGAACCACCACCTCCTTCTAAGCCAAACCATAGACGAAGAAATTTTAATCAGTGAAAAAAGCCCCCGAAACCTCAGTTGACCCTAACTGCAGAAGAATTATGGAAAATGTAGTATCTCAAGGAAAGACGAACACCACAAAAGCCCCGATTAATTGGAGAAAGAGATACGTTACCAGAAATCAATCGAAAGTTAGGGTTTCACGACGGAGAAGAGATCCGCAGACCCTTGATTGGTTTTTCTGGCGATTGTTGGCTTGTTGCTTGGGTTGTGACTTGTGAGACGGAAGGAGGGTAATAACCTCTTCTTTTTTTCTCGAGGGTTTCGTGTAACGTATGCTTCTCCAAGTTTTTCAAAATAACTGCATGATTTATGTTGTTGAGTTTTGTAAGGTTTTAACGAAATTGACTTGGCATTTAACATTTTGTAAGGTTTCATGGATATAGTTCAGTTTGGAAAAATATTATACACGAGGGTATGGAAATATATCTACAGCTATTAAGAAGAGGGTGATGTTTTTGGTTTTTGCCCTAAAACCCATATTACCAATGTTTTTTTTTCTATTAAACTATAAGCCGAGAGCAGCTGCTAACAATGAAACTCTCCCTTATCTTATCTCCTCTCTGCTGCTTCCTCATTTCCCTCTTCACTGCCAAGAATATACGTCTTCACGAACCCTACTCCTGCGGTGGTGTTAGAACTGTACCACAACATGCACAAGATTTTCTTGATCAGTCTTTAAATAGGTTGGTTGACAAATAAATATGGAAGCAGAAACACAGGAACAGAGATGCAAACAGAAGCCCTATGATATGTCATGTTTGTAGATGCATGAGAAGCGAACGACTTAAGTGTCCTAGAGCAAGCAGCATATTTTATAATCAATTAATCACTACAAAAATGTTATTAGACTGATGGGTTTTCCTTCAATAAAATCATACATACCCCACTGCTCTTCAGACTCGTTCCCATTAACTAGCACAGCGCTATCTGTTGAGTCAGCGTCCACCACAACACCCTCTTCTTCCGCATTCTCTTCCTTCCCATCACCACGCTCTTCCTCAGCTTCCTGATGCTCCTCTTCTCCCTCTCCCCCAACCTGTTTACAAACAGTCAGTCCCAAGCTTATGAAGCCGTCACGGTCTAATTTAAAAAAACTCCTATCATTTGTTCATGTTTCTATTCTCAACTATGCGTACCTCTTCAAGAACATCCCCGTGCTCAAGCCTCTCCTCTTCTTCAACTTGCATGATTCTATAAGCTTCCACCAAAGTTGTATAGTCCCTGTGTGTATGACTACCATAATCCCCAGCAGGAGGATGGACGCCCCTGCAACATAAATGAATACAAGTACTTTGTCTATGAGTATCCTGTAAACTTCAAGTTGGCGGAGATAATGAAACAAGGTTTGAGTTATGCTTATACAGGGGTACTGAGTCAAATCAAAACCAACCATACGACGGCCACTTTGCTAACTAATGCAGACACATGGCTCAAGACGGATGAGTCCAACAATTAAATTTAAAAGTGTCCACATAAGCACTATTTCTACGAAGAAGCTAATCACGCCAACGGCGTCTGAAAGATACCTTGTCTCTGCAGCTCTTTCTTCAAGGGATAGGGCAACTTGCCAGTCCTCAAACAGATTGGGATACTCTTCAGGATCAGCCAGAGATTCAGCAGCCTTTGGACTTATCTACATGCAGATCAAGAGTGGATCAAAAACGCTGTGGATTTTACAACATGCAAAGTTTGGATATTTAATCAGAAGACGCATAGGAAGTGTCTAACAAGAACCTTGGTCAAATTGGTTCTCCACAATGCCACTATTTCGGAGACCCTGCTCGGAAGGTACGATCGTGCTAGCAGAGCAGCTTCAGGTATCCGATTACTGTCACCAGACAAATATCAGCATAGACGCAACTACTTGCAGGAATATATTTCCCCAATGTAAGAACGGTAACAACGTACCTTTCCACCAAAAGATGCAGACAGTCTTCTACTTGACCCAACATGAACAGGCAAACAAAGGCGACATTATTCTTTCCTTGCTCTTTAGCAAGTTCTGCCAGCTTCGTCAATCCTTCCGCATCTCCCAAAGAAGAATAAAGCAGTAACAGACCACTCAGATCCACAGCATGCCTCATGCATTCCTCAGCCATACCCAGCTAAGTGATCCAAGCATGAGAAGGAAATTGAAAAGGAATGCATATTAGCTCTAATCTTTGTGAAAAACTTAGAACACTAGTTGCAGTTAAAAAATGAGTCACCTTCCCAGTGGACATCGCTAATTCTCCAAGTTGCTTCCATTTAGACTCATTTTGTGCTTCTACAGCAATGTCCTGTCAAAGTATAAAAATCGGATTACAACATATTGGTAACTCATGGAAATAAAGCTTCTCCAATGGTAAAAGCGACAAACTGACCTTTGCGACCTCCAATCTACCGAGCTGTATGGACAACTCAAATCTATAATCAGGGTCAGTAGCTACTTCCAGAGCATCTTCTGTCATTCCACGTGATTCCAAAAAGTGCGCCACACTGACAACATGAACAGATTTTTGCAGTTGAGAATCATGATGTGACCTTGGATGCATGTTCACTAATATGATAATGCAATGGTAACCGAATTAATACGAGGGAATACACACTCACATACCTATTATGATGCTCCTTAGGAATTGAAGGTAAGACTTGATTAGCCTGTTCCAAATCTCCACGCATGACAAGAGTCTTGTACTCAATCAAACTTAAAAGTAAAGTGTAACCAATAATGCTGTAAACAATAAAATTGACATAGAAGTCAGAAAGTTACAACAACATTGGTCAGCCATATTAACTGTAAAGCATCTGCTTACTTGAACTCTTTGTCAATTAAATAAACCCGACTTTGATTTGCGAGATAACCCAACAAGTACATAGGACGGTCCAGATGATACATTGTCGTTACCTGTAATTTAAGAGGAATATTGAACATCGTTTACAGTAAAATCAAAACACGTTTTTTCCAAAAACCTAGAACTAAGCCTTACCTCACCACCAACACAGTAGTTAAGCCTCCAAGAAGAGTTGGTATAGATAAAACAATCCCCAACCCATAAGCCAGTCCGAACACGTTCATTGGTTTCATTGAGAAGCTCAAATGCATCCTCAATGCCTTCCTCATCAATATCTTTACCACCATCCATATAAGAGGAAACAATGTCGCGCTACAGCAGAACAGTATAAAACATCTTAAAACCATGTATCGGACAGCAATAGGACAAGGAGAACAAACTAACGAAACTCTATCAGAGTTCTGGTACACTACCAAACTTTAAAATCATCCTCACATTGAGCTTAAGGATGTAGAATGATGAATCACTGGCAATTGCAACTAGATCACCACTGTCAGCCCAATAAAGATTCTGAGACAACAAAATAAACAAGAAATATAATACATGAATAAGAGATTCTGTTGCAGAAAAGAGCAGTATCAATCATGTTTTAACCTATAAATCACTCTCCCGCTAGAAACTAATGAGATTTTTTTCTGGTATATAAGCACTTACTTTGACGGTAACATCTATTCGCCTAACCAACCTACAATCCGCCCAATCATAGAAGCAGATAAAATCACTTGAGCACATAGCCAGTAACGTCCCACCAAAAATGCGCTCTGCTGAGAATGTAGGCCTCACAGTCTTCTTTTCCTACACATTATCAAACTAAGCTATCAGTATATGTTAGTGTAATTTAGATAATAAGAGACACACCAAAAATTTGTTTAAAAGCTGATCAGTGGGAAAAGAACGTGCTAAAAGGAATAACAAACCTGGAAGTTCTTGCTGAAGATCTTGATCTTTGACGAGCTTTCTCTGACCGCATGTTCCCCCTCAGATGACCAAACAAATTCCAGGGCCGAGCCAAACGACCTATTTCTCCATGCCAACGCAGTGTAAATGATGTACTCACCATCTCCACAAACAACGACAAACCTACCATTAGGGTTGTGCTTCAGGCTCTGCAAAGCAAAAAGTTAATGAACAGAAACATTCAATGGGTAATCACAAGATTTAAAAACGACTAAGATCGTATTTCAGCTAATACTAGTAGTCTATCAAACTGCCCAAAAACAAAATAACCACATGCAGCAATTAAAGAAAAACCTTGGCACTTGATCACTAAATCTTCAACAAATGTAAGAAAATGAAAAGCCACAGAAGTGAAATCATATTCCCTCCATTACCTAAAGCAAGTGACAACGTATACAACTAGAAGGATGCCACTTACTTGAGGATAAAGATCGCAAGTTCCAAGCTCTTTAACAGCCAAAGGCAGTCTCTCACCATCAGTGACCTAAGTAAGTCCACAACCAAATGATAAACATTGCCAAAGCTAGTTTTTATATCTAAGAAAAACAACAGTGTAAAAAACCTCATCTGTGCCAACGCTCTTGATGTTCACAGTATGTATCTCATTGTGTTTAGCCCAAATAATTTTCCCACTGTTGTCCATACTAGCCACTGGTATTTCACGGCCAAGTTTCACCATTGTGGACCCTTCGTCATAACCAATTACAACCCTGGAAAATGATATGGTATTAACAAAAAATCATATGTGAAGATAATTGTACCTTTAGCAGGGCATAAGTACTGACATCGTAAGAGTTCAGAAACATACCGGTGTGAACCTTTCATGTGTCCAATAGCCCAAACCCTCTCAAGGCCATAGTTCAATGTATTCTCAAGCCTAAAGGTCAAATATTAAGTAAAATTGTTGGATGAAACCACTTGGAGGACATTATAAAAATTGTAAGAAACGTTTAAGATCAAACCAATATTAGTTCCGATAGATATATCATACGAGTTACCTGTAAGTGGTGGCATGCCATATGCGAACAGTTCCATCCTCAGATCCCGTAATAATTATTGGGAGCTCTGGATGGAAACATACTGCAGAAACATTGTGTGTGTGACCGTCAAGTGTCTGAACGCAACTCTTTGTTTGGTAGTCCCACACCTGCTTGCAAAAGGATTTATGAGCAATCGAAAATCCTGGAGGAACCTATGCAAGCAATACAAATGGAAATACACAAGCACACATATATCGCAAATGAATTGCAAAGAAGCAAGACAGATGAGTACATACCTTAGCAGTATGGTCATCAGAACCAGTGATTAGGTATGGCTTGTCCCCACCAGTAAAGTAGTCAACACAATTGACCCCTTTCAAATGTGCATCCAAAGTAAAATTTGGATCTGGAGAACCAAGATTCCATATCTAGATAAGAAAAGACGTAGAAACAGAAGAAGGGTTTAGCTTCTCCTGCTGGGAATGAGCAAACAACATGTGTCTTAGGAGTAAAAGACGAATCTCTCACTTTAATGGAACGGTCAAGGGATGCACTAGCAAAAGTATTGGTGTCTTTAGGATTGAAAGTCACTTGCATAACATAATGTGAATGGCCTTCGAAAATCTGAGTGCAAATCCAATCCTTCTCCCAATCCCAGAGCTTGATGAGCATATCATCAGATGATGATAAGACATAGGGAAGGGTGGGATGAACAGCAACACACCTAATGTAATCAGCATGAGCCTCAAACACTTTGATCTTATCCATTGTGTTGTAGTTGTAGACACGAATAAACATGTCATCAGCTCCAGCTACAACCCACTGCTTGCGTGAAACAAACTTAGCTGACCGAACTGCACAAAAATGACATAGACTCAACAAATGACAGACCAGAGAAATGCTGTGTGCAAGCATAAGAAGAAGGAATAATAAAAATAAAAGGCTGTTGATCATACCAGGCAATTCAGTCACCTCAAAAGATTTGACCATAGTCTGGAAAGTCATATGGTGATTTTTGGGTTAAAGAACACATAAATATCAAGAGTTATATAAATCAGGAAGAGTATAAGATATCAAGTAAGACAGATGGGATGATCCAAAAGATGGGATGCTTAACCTGAGTCTGATAATTCCAGATGCAGACTGTTCCGGAGTACAAACTTGCCAGGATCCTGCACCAGTTAATAGATTAGTGTTTCCTAAACCAAAACTGAGAATGATACAAAGCAATGGAGAATGCATTCAAATTACCATGGTTCAATTGGATGGAGATCCACAGATTTGACTCTTTCTGATCTTTGAATAAACTTGCGCTGATCAAAACATATAAGCGGGAAATAAAAAAATCAATCAGGAACCTTAAAAAGAAAGATAAGATTAAAAGGAGGTCCAAATCGACGCATTACCTTGATTTCAAGTCTCAGAGGCTGTGAAGAATTCAAAAGAAAAAGCATAAATGTAAGTTAGTGCCGGACAGAAAAGAAAAGATGTGATTCTCTCGAGAAATCAAAAACACAGAGTAACGAGTTAGTTCATTTCTGCAGAGTAACAAAAAAAAAAATACGAAAACTAAACGATCCAACTTTTGTTTCGATCCGCGAGGAGCATTTTCAAACAAAGAGAGACATCCGGCGTTCGATTTTATCAATATTAGTGCAATGCAGCACAATCTTTCGTCGAGAGACGATCATGATGTTCCAAATAAAAATTGAAAGAGATTGGGAAGTAGATCTAAGGGAGGAATCGAGAGAGATCATATCACTAACCATGTTTGCAAGTCGAAACAAATGTCTCTACCGGAGATCGGCTTGATGATCGCAGGGAAGAAGAAGAAGAAGAAAAATGCAACGACCTGGGTGCAGGGGCGTTGTGGTGGGATTATACTTTCCAGTGCGTGCGCGTGTTGTTGGCTGCAAGGTGTGATCCGATTTGGATCTGAACCTCTCTCTCACTCATGCGACGTCGTTTTGCTTTTACCACATCAAGACATTGATGACCGTACGCGATATTACTTTCATTTGGCTGAACCAAACAAATCTAACACTGTACAAATCAACAAGTAGAGATCATAGAAGAACCCAAGTGAATTGGACTTGAGGAATCAATTGACATAATAGAGTATGCTGAAGAACAAGGGGGGCACGATAAGCAAGCAATATCTTGATTAGAGACAAGTATCCAGTAAAAAAAAATGAGTGAGACGATAACAAACTGTCGCACGAAGTAACGTTAAAGCATTCGAGAGTCTAATGGTGTTCTTTTCCCCATATATTTGAAAATGCAACAAAGAAAGTGTTAAAAATTTCAAAGCGACTAAAACTGCAGGCAGAGGTAGTGGTCCAACATTGCTAAACTTCTTCTTTGCCCAACTCTCATCTCTGTACATACATCACTTATTCATCAAACCCCTGCACAGACAGTAATTTGAACTTGATTTCTATACTCAAAGCAATATGTAAATAAATATATGGAGATTTCAAAGACATAAAGTGATGGTATCAATCATACTTGAATGGAAACGATCCATAGGAATCTCTCGCTGCTCCCGTTTAATACAAAGGTACTCAGCTAGCAAAGCCATTACAGCAAGCCCCGTGCCATTAACAACCCACCACGCCATAGACGAAGGCCAACCTCCATTGAGGATGCACAAGTAGAGATGTATGATATAGAGAGTTGCAGAGAAATCTAGGCATTTCCGTGCTCGTTCCACCACAAATATCATGTACACAGCCCTGAGTTATAGCAATCAACCAATCATTCTTCAAGAGGACTATTGAAATTGTAAGCAAGAAAAAAAAAAGAGGGAATGAATAAGTAACTAACACTGCAAGTGAAGTGAAAAGGAAGGAGGCAATGACACACCAGCCGGTGAGGGTAGAAGTAGTGAGAGTAGCGTAATCGAAGAAGTAGACAAGACTAAGGCGAGGAACACGAAGGCCAAGAAAGAGAATCATGAAGACTCCTAAAGAGAGATAGAAGGAGCACTGAAGGCAGATTATCTGCCCAACAATAAGCCAAGGATCCCATACAGCTGTGCCATAGAACATGGCTACACGATTGAATCGAATCCCTAAAACTACTGCAAAAAGTATTGATCAAATACACAAGCAATTCTACACAAATTCCCAGATCTAACTTTTTTTGGTTTTCCACTGATTGCAAACGGACGGACGATCACCCGGAAAACGCACCTAAGATGATGGAAGCAATCTAACAAATTCTGGATTCGAGACTAGGGATTCGCTGAGTCGGTACAGCTAGCGCCAGATCGATCCTTCTTATGATGATACGAACCGATTTTGCAGAGAGATAGAGAGAGAAAAGGAAACATTTGTTGGTATCACCAGCAACAAATCACCTAAAGGGAATAAGTAACTTTAGATTTGAATAGTTTCTTAAAGACCGCATAGCGCAGTGGATTAGCGCGTTTGACTTCGGATCAAAAGGTCGTGGGTTCGACTCCCACTGTGGTCGCTTTATTTTTCTTTTCATTTTTTGTCTCTTGCTCTGGTCCAACCAGAGAACAAAACAAAAAATGAAGTAAAGTAGAATCACATTTATTCATTCAATTCAATAGTGCACATGTTTACATAGTCGGTGGTACTCTCGGTATAGCCTTGCAAAACAATTGAAAGAGAATACAAATGGTTCCCTTCAAATGATAATAAGTCACAAAATACAAAATGGTACAAACAAAAGAAAGGATGAGCCGGGGGCATCAGGCCACACCAAAACTCACCACCCCCTTGGATCAAGAAAGCTTTTTATTGAGCACGCAAAAATCCCACAAAAAAAAACTAAAACAACACTAATAAACTCACACATGATCCCCCCAAAAAGCCTCAAGAATGAACATCTTTGCCTGGATTAAGAGGCATTGATTGCCATAGGAAACAGATCCTCGTTGTAACTTGAGCCAGGCGATATCTCCAAACAATCTTCAACACCTCCCTTCTCATTTTCCTTCTCTGCTGCTGCTGCTGATGATGCCTCGCTGCTTATTTAAAAAAAAAAAAAAACAGAAACAGAAATGTTATTCTCTCTTAATTTAAGACCACATACTTCTCTATCGTTATCATTAAGACATTAAGTATGAGCTCAGACCTGCGCATATGAACAAGGTTCTGAGCTTTGTCGGTGCATAAGCAGAGGCAAGAATCATCTCCTTCTGCTTTCTCAGTTTCATCCTTGGTTCCCAACTCTTTGGGGTCACAATCCAGGATACAATCACCAAATATATGAGTTGTTTTTGGGTTCGGCCCATGGGAAATGATACAGGTATAATCCTCAGAGAGTGCCATCTCACGTGCAGAGAGCGAGCGAGAATAAGCCTGGCTGGACATAATATCCATAGGAGATGAGCTTGATCTCCTTGGGGAGATATGTTCCACTTCCTCCACACCAGTGATTGAATCACACAGAAGAGGATCCGCAACAGAAGACATTGAAGGGGCAGCATAGTTCTTAGGCAACGAATTGGATTTAACACAAGGACCAAACAGTTTCGGCTTGATTTGAGGGGCAAGCACGATGTTGAATAAACCCTCATGGCCTTCTTCTTCTCCAGCGCTGGAGCTTAGGAGAGAGAGGCCAACTTTGTCACAAGCCCATCTGGTTCGGTTGGCAAATCTGGGAGATGAGGGAGCAGCAGCAGCTGGAGACCTGGGGCTAAAGAGGCCACCAAAGAGTGTGAAATCAAGTGGAGAAGTAGGGCTCCTCCCTGCTGCATCAGAGTCTTTAGCGATAAAGAAGCGAGGGATGCTAAAGAGTGGGGGGCTGCTAATGGGTTTCAGATCAGAAGTATCTGAGGAGGAGTCTGGATCAGCCTCAGCCATTTCCTAATAAAAAATTTGATTAAGCTGATGAGATTTGTGTGGATGATTTACTTACAACAAGTCATATTCATTCCTACAACAACAAAAAAAAACACAAAGACTTTCTCATACAGACATTCACAAGTTAAACAACAGTGTTATTAAAAAAAAAAGCATGGCAACAGAGACCAAAAAAAAAACACAATCTATTTGAATCTGGTTCAAAAAAAATGGCATCTAAAATTTCAATCCACACAGAGCATCTAAAACCGAGGTTTCAGATCACACACACACACAAACTTGGATGAAAATAAACTACACAAGTGGATGATGTAACGCTCATAGAATCAAGTGTGCAGTGAATAACACTGAAAACCTCAAGGAAACAGTTGAAAAAAACAGCGATTTGCAATGATCAATCAAAAGAAGACTTGGATAATCGCAATAATTTCAAAGTCAAAAAGAGTAGATACCATGGATGTTTGATCAAATGCTCTTAGATTTAGAGGAAAGCCAAATGCAGGTGCTCTATCTTTTTACTACAAGTTAGGATGAAATATCCAATTGAACAAGAATCAGGGACGGAGACGACTATTTTGGGGCCCTTCTTCTTCTTCTCCTCCTCGTCGTTATCTTCTTCTTCTCTCTCTTATTATTATTTTTTTCTTTGTTGTGGTGTGCTACTGTGTGATTTTTAAGAAGCAAAGAGAGAGAGAATACGTACAAGAGTATAAAACTGATTTTCCCTCTTTTTGTTTATTTTCTTAAATAGAAAAAGGTAAAAAATCAGTAATAATATAATATGCGAGTGAGAGAAAGTATCGAGTGTGTCGCATTCACACTGGGAGCAACGCGTACGAGTGATCGTGTCGCCCATTATCCAATCTCCCGTGACTCCTTGTTCTTTTTTTCTCTCTTTTCGTTTCAAATTAAACATTAACTTATTTGTTCGACCATTGACAAGAAAAACAAAATATATTAGACCGTCTTCTCTCAATATTCCTTTATAGTTGAATCAGAGAAACATTGGTCTTAGAATTGATCACACGATATCGCAGGTTGCAAATCACAGATTATTGTGACGATGAGTCAAGTCACAATTTCAAATCACTAAAATAAATTAGTGATTAAATAGTAAAACTTTAAGCAACCTACAACAATGAAACAAACAACATTTAATCGCAAGTCGCGTGCTGTATTCGCAGGACCTACGATAACGAAATGCTCTGTTCATATTAAAATAATATTTAAACCACATTTGCTCCGTTCCTACTAAAATGTGTGAAAAATATTCATAGAAAAGGTATATTAGCTTTTAACTCAATGACAGAAGGAAGCTAAATCATATTATAAGAGCATGTCTTTTTTTAAACACACTGTCAGTTACGGACAAAGTACGCAAGCATTTAGAGATGACACTCTGATTAAAACAGAATATACCTCTTCTATTCCCCCTTATTACACTATCATTCCTAATCCTCACGTCACATAACGTAACACGGGATGGAAAGGATTCACAATAGGTGTCTAAAAATATAAAATACACAGGTAAATTAGTTTAAAACCGCATCTTGACCTTGTCTTTATTTTCCTATATTAAAGGATGTTAATGATATTACAAAAAGAAAAATGTTAATGTCAAGGAAAGATAACCTTTAATGTAATGGTGCTCAACAACAGAAAGTAATGGTTCAAATGAATAGAAAGTAATTGCACTATTCAAACATGACTTGAATACAGAATTTTGTGAAGTTCATAGTATTTGCCGATCTCATCATCTCTCCGCGACAAGGAGAACTTGATCAGCAGCAAAGGCCTCGAGAGCGTGATCAAGAGCAACGCCTTTCACAACTAATTCATACGTATTTCTTTTTTTCTTTCTCTGTTGCAATTCAACAAGTACCATCAACTACTGAACAAATTAAATAAAAAACTAAAGAGCGAGCAAAAATTTAGCAAAGACGAATCAAGAGTAAGTAACAATGTCCAAGAAAACAAAAATAAAGAAACAAAAATTTGGCATCAGGCATCTCTCTTCCTCGTTTTAATGCATTGCTCATATGCAGACCGATATTTTACTGGCACGAAGTCCTTGAATCTGTTTTAAAAGACGAGGCAAAGCTTATACATATTAGAGGAAATTTCTCACACAAAAGACCTTATTATTATTAATTATAGTTTAAATTACCCCATGAGAAGATGATCTCTCTCTTTCCCACAGAACAGTTGCACAAAGGATTGCATGACGCTTGCTAATTTTAGCTCTTTCTTCTTCAATGCTTGCATGTATCCTATGAACTTGCTATATTCTTCTGCGTTTAGCTTTTCTTTGACCTAGAGTTAATAAGATCACCAGTTGCAATGACAAATATCTTTGATATACAAAAAAGCAAAAAAAATAACATGAGGTGTGGTGGGATCTAACTTGACTCAAAAATGCAGATGCACTTTCTTCCTTTTTATCACCACCACCTCCACTCCGTTTCTCTTTCAACACTGAGGACGATGCACCTTCCTGACTCTCTGGAACCTTTCGCTTTTTTACTAACCCCATCGTGTTGAAACAGTTGCTCGATGCAAATGTTCCTGTTTCACAAGTCTGCTTATCGCATTCTAGATCAACTACTTCACGTGTCCTCTCTACTGGAGTCTCTTCGTCACTTAGTTCCACTAGTTGTGTCTTCCCCGAAGAACAAGCTTGCATAACCTCTCCCTTTACAATGCGAGGCATCTTGCCGTTGCGTTGTAGGATGGTCAAGCCTTTCCATTTAACACTACTTCCACCACACTCCGACGGTGAAGCCCGATTTGCAGCAGGAAGTTCTTCCAGTCTACTCAACTCATTTCTTGCAACGCCAGCGTTCTTCACATTACTATTACCTGCAAAATTGCAACATAAGACTGTCGAAGTTAGATCCACATTATTACCATGTCTCGCCACGAGAATGAAGAGATTGAATCACTGACCAGCGGTTGGTGTAGGAGCATCCTTGGTTGACACCTTTGGTAACAAAGTTGAAACTGTATTGGAGAAAATTTGGTTTACATTGGATGTCAAATATATACTTTAAATAGGAAAATATATATATCACGAAGTTCTTGTGGATACAAGATAAACAATTATATCATTCCCAGATACCCAAACACAACCCATAGTGCAGGCTAAGATATGGAAGTTCCCAAAGGAAGTTATTGTTTGGCTGCAAGATGCATTACCTATATCGTGTTCTTGTTCTGTTACAAGCCTTGCAGGAAAATTTGGTCTTTCCGTCCGGAAAAACCGAGCAAGGTCAGAAATGACCTCTCCATATCTTGGGTAGCACTGCAAAACCAGAAACAAACTTAATCTCCATATCAAAAAAAAAAAAAAAACAGAGGCGAGACCGAGCAGGAACATATACCTTGACATACGGTCGTATCCAAAGGGATATCTTGGACTGCTGGGACGGCTGTTCAAATCTGTCAACAATAGCCGATGTACAAAAAAAAATCAAAACAAAACGAGAATGAACATATTCTAACCCACGTTTGAGCATGGGTTCTTGTCTCTTTGATGGGTACAATAGCGAGTAAAGTTTAGAAAGATAAAATCGACCAAAAGCAGTGTCATGAAAATTCTTGCAGGAAGCCAGAAAAAAAAACCTGTCATCACAGAAAATGATGGCTCCATAATCATGGCGATGGCGGATAACACGTCCAATCGCTTGATTCACAGCCCGTGCGGCTTCTTGACTGTACCACATGCTTCCAGATAGAAGGGTTGATCTTGGCAACTAAAAAAAACGTAAGCGATATGATAACCTTGATGAGTCAAAAACTGAGTAAATATTGACCTTACCTTGACATCTGAAACTTGTGATTGTTCATCCAGAAACTCTCGTTTCAGTTTAATCTGTTTCACAAATGGGATGTTAACGCTGGAACGTAAGTAGCAGCAGAAAGTTAAAAGCTGTGCACAAGATGAACAACATGTAGGAAAGAAAGTATGATACAAATAAAGTGATCTCTACGTGCCTGTCTGAATAAAAACGAAGACAAAAATTATGATAAAGAAGCTCTCAAACAGAGCAAGCCGTTCACTGGGTTTCGCTAATGAGCCAAATATTTTTCAAATAAAACAGTGAAGGATAGAATAAATATACCTTAGGATCGGTCACCCTGGCATAAGGTAACCCAGTAATGACAACAGCTCTGCCAGCGCCATCAGCAAAATCCAGTCCTTCACTGACCTGACAACACAACAGAGACCAGCTGTACTGAAAAGACCCTACACAGGAGAAACTAAAAAACTAGTAACCTCCTATTTCTTGTAGCATCCTAATACAGAGAATATGATGGATACTCAAGAGTATCATTTATTACAGAGAAGCACATTTCATACAGGTTGAAGAAAATATACCTTTCCACGACAAACGGCAAAAAATACCGCACCGGAAATTGATCTGTCTTGCAATTTCTCAGAAAAATCCTACCATTAAAAAAAATATTCAAGGCACGATTAAGGAATCATAATCTGTCATTTAGAAAACAAAGAACGTCGATCTGAGGTATCTGTTGCTCACCTGCATTGCAGCAGGAAAGAGAGAAGAATCTTTAGGTTCAATGACAGGTTTCTTCAGTTTGCAGATTCTTTCCCATACTGTCATCGAGTTTCTGTGACACTGAATGATGAATGAAGAAACAGTAGGTTTTCAAGTTAAAGAGTACTACAATCTTCATACTAAAGAGAAATTTTACAACGGACATACCCCATCTTTCCAAAATGCAATGCAACGGTCCATAAGGTAATATGATGGGAAAAAGACCAGAAGTCCATCAGGTACGACTCGAGAAAAGTTAACTGCAGAGCAAAAACATAAAATAATCGATTGATAATTATAACTGATAGCAGCTCTAATTTTCAGACGAGCTCCAGAGATTTTAGATCTCAGCTCACACATCAGAGATTCAGAGTGATACACTCAGGCCACCCGAAATGAACTACCAATAGCAAACCACTTACCAATAGCATTCCCAAGTTCTTGTTTGTACTCCGGTACATCACGATTTCGGTAGCTAGAATTAAGAACACACCCTGATGGACCAGTGCTTACAACTCCAGCCCATAGCTGATTTGAGGATATAACATGGGGATTCTCCAAACGAATAGGAAAGTCTCTGCATTTTCCAAGGGGAAAAAAGTTTCCGTCAAAAGCAAATAGAGAAGAACAGTGAGTGAGAGAAACCATAGCAATATGCTCACAATTTTAGTTCTTGAGCCAGTGAATCCATGGGAGACAAGGTTCCCGATGTTAAAATGATAGTCCCAACACCTTTTTTTGCTATGTCCTGCATGGTAATCCCAGGATTGAAACACCACCAACTAAGCGTTCTTGATACCTTGCCTACCAAAATAAATATTTTGTCCAAAGTTGTAACTGATTTGCCAAAAAAACACACCGTTTCCACAGGGAAAGCAGATTACAGAATGATTATATTATATTTCAATGTAGTAAAAATGATACTTCAGCTAATGCTTTGGGAATGCAGTATCATTTGAGTTTCAAGGCTATAGACGAACCCACTCTTATTTACCTTTTATGATATCAGTAGAATTTTGCTCATGCTCCTGTATATGAACCTAACAAATAACGAAAGTGAAAGTTATGAGTACAAAGGATGGAGGGGAGAAGGGATGGAATTATAGTTATATAATTCGACACACAATAAAAAGAAGAGTTTGCTTTACACTTACACGATAAACATCTGCATGGTTGCCTCCATTTTCTCTAAAGATCAGTTTAAGCATGTCAACAATGATTTCTAGTTTGCTTCCAGCGTTGGTCGCTGTTCGTTGTTTCTCCTCATCCAGAAGCACTGTAGCCTCCTCGACTGTACCAATGAGTTTAGGAGCAGTTTCGTGAGTGATGTTAAGGCTTTCAAGCAATTCGTATATGTAAGGCCCAGGCTTGGTAAATCCCTCGTCCCTTTTCGGAATTGGCACTTTAGAAATCAGTTCCTGCAGCTTTAAAAGAAGTCCTGCGACGCATAGATGACGACAAAAAGGTCAATTAAAAAAAAACATATCATCGTACTCTCACAGTCAAGGGCCTCGAGTTTAACCTTTAAGAATAGCAAAATTCTCAGGGTTCGTGGACCCGTCATTTAATGAACCCCTTCTTGCTGACGCAAGTCCTACACATTCTTGTGCCTCAGCAATGCAAGCCGATAAATGCGCAGAAGGAAGGTCAAATGAAGCTGAGTCTGCGCATAAACCTTCCTACGCGTATTTTAAACATAACTGAGTCTTTCAACAGTACAATCGTTCAATGAACACAGACGAAAATGATATGTGGACATCTGATATCTATATTCGACTTACTAGATTGTGAGCTTCATCAAAAATCAGGACGCTATTATTCCAGTCAACCTTCAAAAACTTTCTATAAGCATTGCTGATCAAGTAGTTGTAAGGTGCAAATAAGATGTCCACGTCTTTGTGAACCTCTCTTGTGATATAATAAGGGCATCTGCAAGCCAGCAACGTTAGAAAACATATACGTTAAAGTAGCAAAATAAAAATAAAGGAAACTTACGGTCCAGAATCTTTGCCAATATTGACTAAATCCTCAATGTCAACTGGTTCGTCGCCAATATGAGGGTTATGCTTCAAATAATCTACAACAGAACCATACAATAGTTACTTGTTTCATGCTAAGAAGGTGGCAAAGTGTAAAAAGAGTACCTGGAACCCGATTGAAATGGTTACATTGGCGTTTACCACGCTTCTTGCAAAGGTATTGACAAGCATTAGTGAGTGCTTTTCCTCGGAGTGAATTCACTTCCTCGTTAACGCATAACTGCTCACGTGATCCAAGCACCAGCATCTTAGGCCTTTAATATATATAATTACATTACATGAAGATTAGAAGAGATGATGAGTTCTTTCTAACAAACTAAATTAAAATGCCAATTAGGACCTGTAGCTGCATCTTTTAAGTTCTTTGATCACTTGGCGAAGCTGACTATGAGTCCGAGACGCATAAACTATGGTAGGAAAACCTCCGGATTGCGACATTTGCTGATCTGAATCGGTGGTCCAAGGAAAGTCACTGTTGTTCCGATCCTTACGGGTAGAGAAACTGCCAAGACTCTTTCTCCAGGCTAACGTGGCACAGAGAAGACAAAGAGTTTTCCCTGTTCCAGTTGGACTCTCCAGGAGCGCGTGGCATTTCTGCAGGCAAACGGAATAAAGCATCAACAGAAGGCGGAACACTAGTAATCAACTAAGTGTCAGTCAAGAGAGAGAGAAATAAAAAAAACTATACGTTTTGGAGAGATTCGATAACTCTGTCCATGTAAATGATCTGAGAAGGGTAGGCCTCGAAAGGGAAATCGACATTGATTCCTCTGATGCTGTAAACGGGCATTTTTCTTTGCTTCTTTCCTCTATCTTCCCGCTAAAGGAACCCTCTTCGGATTCCGAGAACACAGCGGCAACGGAGCTTGTAAGAGAGAGAGAAGACGGAAAAGGAGAAGACGCTGCTCTTCTGTGATTTTCCCGCCTTTTAGGGCATTGCGGCGCCTTTCTTCCACGGACTGCCTCCACCACCCTTCGAAACTATAGTAAAAGCCCATTTAACCTTTAACTTGTTTAAAAGGCCCATAACCTCAATTTTGGTGTTTTCTATTTTATTATCGTTTTATTACTGGGTGTTCAAAAAAAATTTTGTTTTATTACTGATGTAAATTAATAAACATTAAAATTTTAATTTTGGTTTATTTTGAGTTAGGTTAATGTATAATTAAAAGAACTCGATAAAGTACTTCATAAATTATTAAATAAATTTTATAATTCACATAATATTATAAATAATAATTATATAAAACTATATAACTAATACTTAAAATACCGTTAATTTTTTTCTAATTTTTTAGTTGTTGTATTATTTCTCTACGTCCAAAATTTATTAAAAGTGGTGGGTGCTATAATTGTTTCAAATATATTGTAATATTTTTTCAATTTTATTTTTGCTATTAGCCACTATTTATATTTATGAATATTTTATCACTTTCATATGGATAATACATATGTGACATTAATATTATTAGATAACTAAAACTATGAATTATAATATCGAAAATTTTAAAGTTATATCACTTCAAAATTTTGGACTTTGTGGGCTTTTGTATTGTCATATAGATAATTTGATATGTTATTAACATCAATGTTACTGTGATAACCAAAATTATTAATCATAATTTAAACTAATATATATATATATTTCAGTAAAAAGAGTTAGCTTTGCCAACAAATACAATCATTTTAATTATTTATTATAGCACTATTTTGAATTTTTTTTAATCAAAAATATAAAATAAAAATGATATGTGTTCTACCGTCAGAATCATGTGTTCGTGTTGCGTTTTGTCATATTTGGGATCTGAAGAAAAGTGAAACAAAATGAAACAGAAAAAGAGGCAATGAAGACTGAAGAGTGGTCAAAACTGTGAAAAAGACGAGCAAAATCAACATCTGAAGTTTAAACTATTGTATTTGTATCAATGTTAACTGTTTCACTCTTCCTCTGACCCAGACTCTTCAGAACTCGACTCTTTCTTCTTAACTGTCCCATTGGCCTTCTTCGACCCTCTTTTCTCATCCACATCTTTCTTGTCATCCTCATCTTCGCTATACTCACTCTCATAATCATCGTACTCCTCCTCTTCGATCTCATCTTCCTCCTCCATACCTTCTTCTGCAATCGCACCCTCATCTGAAACCAATCCTCGTGTCCCAGCTCTGGTTCTTTTCAGGACTTTGATTTTCAGTGATGTCTTTTTGTCACACCCGATCCATGAGTCGCACATGCAGTAGCAAGTCAAGTTGTACGTACCCTCTGAGGGTGCTTGGAGTTTACCCATTACCAGCCTTGACCCACCTTTAACCTTCTCAATCGCTTCTCTCACTGCATCGTTTGTTTCCTTCACCCCTGCTCCAGAACCTTCCATCGTGTCACTGATGGTTTTGGATGCAGCCGTTATGGCTCCACCTTCGTCCATGAAGCTAACCTTCTGAGAGAACCACACGTTGTTCGACACTGAATCCGCAAGGAGAACCCAATAGTTTTCCTCTTTGTGGAAAGGGAAGTAGGGTGCGTGAGGAAGAGCGCCTATGAGCCCATTGGGTCGTTTCAGGGTGACCCAAGCTTGAAGTGTAACAATGTCTCCCTCTTGAATACCCTCTTCGCCTTCTGTTTCACACGTTATGTCTACTGTCAGCGACGGCATCATCTCTAGTACCTTCTCAATGTCCTCAGCATCAGTTGCTGACAAACCCGCTACCTGGGTGAGCAGTTCAGAACGATCTTCCAAGCTCATTTCTTGAAGCTCCTGGAATGATTTAACCTTCTGAAAATAGAAAAAAAACAATGGCACGCTTAACAAGAGACAGAAAAAATACGGTGAACGATTAAACTAAAATGATCCCTTTATATGTTTCTTTCGAATAGTCATTTAAGAAAAACCACCTAAAGCAACACCACTAATAATTGGAGAAGAATCGGAGAAGATGTTCTCAAACAATTTGAGGCAGACAAAGCACATGATATGTTATTTCAAGTAACCAAAAATATTACTGCACTTGACACATTTGATAAGTACTAATATACCTTCCGTGCTATCTTTTTAACGACAGCGTCACTGAAATGAGGGAGCTGCAAGAAAGGCGAATTTCCTTCTGACGAGACTCCAGATGACTTTCTTGCACTAAGGGGAACAGCCTGCAATATTTTAAATTTCAGTTAATCTTCCTCAACAGCAACCTTAAGCCACTTCTTGATTTTCTGAAAGAACTAAATCTGGTGGGGGAGAGCACTTTCATACCTGAACAATGCATTGAGATAGCTCAACTACTCCGACTGCAGGTCTAAGCCATCCATGCCCTTGGGAAGTGCGTGGTAGAACCGCCATCTGCAGGAAATTTGCAATATAACAGAGTGGTTACAAAAATTACAATTTTAACAGTGTAACCAAAAACATATATACATATCTACACGAGGAAGATAATACAATAATGAGTGGATGAGCTAGCTGGTCCCAGAAGGGCACCCCTTAGCATGTAAACATAAAATTTTGCTTGACTTTTCCTTTTCTACAAAACTATCTCTTTTCGAATAAGGGGTAGGACTTTCAGGTCATTGACTTTTAACGGTTAGTTTATCAGACACTGTGCTATTAAAATAGAGAATAGACCTTTAATAACTCCTCAAGGAGGCGAGGTGCAAGCTCTAGCACACGTCTGAAATCACCCTGCAGGGCTGGAGACAAGACTCCTGATTCACGAGTTAACTGGGCCTGTATCAACAGCTCCGTCTGTCGATAAAAATGGAAAAGTGAGTATTTCTTTTGATCAATAGTTAAAGTTACAGTTTCTTGGTTTAAAACATCACCTTCACTATGGCAGGATGCTGTTTCCAAAACTTAGCTTGCTCTTGCTTCATGTTCTTGGGGTCCAAATTGAGCTCGCTCCTGACGGACATAAAGAGCTTCTGCAGAGGTTCATCATCAGTTCTACGAACTGGAATCTCCATGTACTCAGCTGCCTTGTTAAAAACGTCCATAACTTTGCTGAACAATGAAGATTTTCGAACATGTCATACATAAAAAACGGCCTATTTTTCATGTACCTATAGTGTCACTGGAAAGTATCTATGTCTGAGTGAATATACCTTGGGGCCAACGAGGGTTTCATTAGATAATAATATGCAGAAAGAGTTTGATGCATGACATAGTTTCCGGTATACTTTGATGATCTCGAGAGATAGATAACAGCAATCACAAGGGGCAAGAGAATACACACACCCACTATCCAGAGCAATAATATGCCACCGGATGCTCCATCTATGTCAAGGAGAAATTTAGGAAGAGCAATGCCCATTTGAAAGCCCTGTATCACATTACAATACTTTAGTTTCAACAGGCTTGACAATGAGATAGGAACCCATATCGCAAGAAAATGTGATAAATTTATACCTGTCTGCCATCTGGATGACCATACTTCTCAAAGTTTTCACGGGATACTGGATCAGTCAAAGCCTGGTATGCTTTAGATATGGACTCCACAAAATATTTATTGGCCTCTGCGGAGTTCAATACACACAGATCAGCATAGGCAAATAGAAGAAAATGTGTAAGCAGCTGTAACCACAATTCTGAAGTGATTAAAGGGGAAGAAGTATCGAATTTCGACCTGGATCTGGATTTTTATCAGGATGGTATTGAATCGACAGCCTTCTATATGCTTTCTTAATTTCAGAATCTGAAACTCCAAGTTCCAATCCAAGTATACTGAATGGGTCAAAAACTTGAGTCTGCACAACCACCGAATAAAGTAAATAGGCAAGTAGATTGTGTTAATACAAGTGTTACATCCAAGTTACAATATCCTCGACGACATGCAATCAGATCAAGGTAACATAAATAATCTGGGTTTTTAGGAAAGCATTCGATGAGAATTTTATTACCTCACGGCTCATGTTCTTGGTGTAATAAATCAAGAAAATCATCACGACCCATAGTAACACAAGAGTCAAGTTGCTCCATGTAGAGAAGTTAGAGATCTGCAGAGGAAAGATCAACAAGTTAAAGAAGTTTTGAACATGCAATGAAGTTATCAAAACAGAGTATCAATACTGAGGGTGAAACACACCTTTTTAAATAAGGATCTCTTATATTTCCCAGAGCGGTCACACTCGAGACACTGACAATGAATGGTCCTTTGTTTCTTGGAGACAGCTCGGCTTAACTTAACCATGGTATAAGGCACCAATGGAATAGCCATGATCGTCAAAATGAAAATGGGAAACAACGCGCTGTTTTCTTCTGACGCCGCCATTGTTAGACCCGAGTCCTAATCAGGGATCCTGCAAGGAGAAGCAAGCTCTGTTATAATCTGACATCTAAAAAAAAATAAAAAAATTCATGATCTGCAGTTATATCAGGGCTGGATCTGAGAGTGTGCGCTGCAAAAGGCCATTGAAATTAGGGTTTCTACGTCACGGCGATCAACTACAATTAGATCCAGACTAATATAGGTAAGGTCTAAACGGGAACAATTAGGTATATCAACAACTCCTGCAATTTGAGATCTACGTTTACAAACGAAACTACGAGAAAGGAGCAAAATCAAATATTAGTCTAAGATCAAATCGAAGAAGCCTACGAGAGAGCAAATCGGAGAAGCTTACCTGCTAGGATCAAATCGGGAGCTTAAGAGAGAGACTGCGCTGCAGATCGGGGAAGAGTAGCAAACGGCGTTGCGTTTTTTTTTCTTCTTTTCTGACTGGTGTGTGAAGCTAAGCTTCTATCAATTTATGACGTTTATTTTTCTCGCAAATTTTTTCGACTATCAAGTGCCCATTTGTTAATTTGATGTTAGACAGGCCCATCAACACCTAACCCAGTTTAGGAAACAAGTAAGCCCATTAGTTTTGCAGAGTTGTGGGTTTTGAAGCCCATTATAGGATAGGCCTGGACCTCTCTGTGTGTCAAATAAGATGTAACCCTCGTATGCTGTGTGTGTCTTTCTTCCTTCCCGTACTCCTCTCAACTCGTTCGCTCTCTAGCTCTGCTATGGCTTCCTTCAACGAAGAAACCGCCAACAAGTTGATAACCCAGGTTTTTAATTTCTTTCTTTCTCTATTATTAGTCTATAATTTCCTTGCACTTAACAACAAAATATTGTTAAAAGGTGGAGTTCTACTTCAGTGATAGTAATCTACCAAGAGACAGTTTCCTCAGAAAGGAAGTAGCCAAGAGCAAAGATGGTCGTATCCTATATTACACGACACAGTTTCTCTTTACTACATTAAACTGACTTTTTTATTTAACAAAAAAAAGCAAGTTTTCTCCTTGATCGTCTTCAATTTCATACCGAAACTAGTGGTTAGTCTGCCTCTTGTATGTTCCTTCTCTCGTATGAGGAACCTCCTTGGCCTCGGTAACACCAAACGCGAAGACATCCCTACGAGAATCGTGGAGGACGTAGCTAATCTCTTGCGGACTTCTGAGTTTCTTAAAGTTTCCGACAATGGTACTACTCTTAATACAACTCGGTTTTGTCTGAATTATGGTTTTTGATGACATGATTTTCTCTCCTCCAATCCAAGGGCAAAGGATCGGTAGAGGAACAAAACTCTCCAAGCCGGACAAGGTGCTTGAACAAGTCCACAGAAGAACCATTGCAGCATCGCCTTTTGAGTATAGCATAGAGATGGAGGATGTCGCTTCTTTCTTCTCGCAGTATGCCAAGGTTCCTTCTTCATATTACTCTTATAAAACTAGCGTCTTGCTCATTACTCGTTTGATTTTGAGTTTTTTTTTCAGGTGAACAGTGTGAGGCTACCTCACCACATCGGAGATAATAAGCAATACTTTTGTGGAACTGCTTTGGTTGAATTATCGTCTGAGGAAGAAGCTGAAGATGTTTTGAGGCAGAAGAACTTGGTCTATTCCGGCGCTGATTTAGTATTAGTACCAAAGTAAGGAAGAAATAAGATGGTTTGTTCCAAAACGTGAGACATGACTCTTAACTGTTTCTGTTTTGATATACAGGAGTGATTTTGACCGTCAAAGAGAAAATATGATCCAGAAACTCGAAAATTCAGGGTCAAGTCTTTCAGATTCATCCCACAACGAGTCAGTTTGTTTTTGTTTGATCATAACCCTTCTTGATGGAGTAAAAGCAAGTTGGCTCATATGTTTGATGATGCTACAGGTTCCACAGAGGTCAGCTTGTCAAGTTTACACTGAAAACAATAGCCAATGGAGGAATGGTGATAAATAAAGGTACTTTTCTCGTTTCTCTGAGACTTGGTCTCTAATATATTATGAGCTACTCTCTCTCAACAACTTGTCTGACTTGCAGAAAATCCCAAGAATCTGGAAAATGAAATCACAGGGAAGGCAGTCAGTGCTGAGAAAGTGGAAAGAGGAGATTTGGTGGCAGCAGATAAATCACGTGACAGCACTGATCAACTTGTTGTAGTTCCCCCGTGGGAAAACAGTGATACTGAGGTTCTTCTCGAGGATGTTTTCCGAAGATTTGGCAGCGTTAAGGTTATACTTGCAAACTTTTTTCCTTCTTAAAAATGAGTTTTTGCTGACCCATCATTCTTTTCTTCTGTGCTTTTTTCCAGCACGTGGAGTTCTCTAGTGGATCGGATTCGGGTTACGTTTGTTTTACAGATTCAGAAACAGCTATGAAAGCCCGTGCTGCGGTGGAGTTTGTTGGAGGTTTAGTTGTGAAGAATAAATTCTCAGTTGCCTTAGAAGCAGTGAATGGTAAGTTGTCAGTTCCTTTTTTGTTACTTATGGCTTATGCGAAATGAACGTTGGAAAATGACCAAGTGTACAATGTACTAATGTCTTCAGGGGAGTTGGAGGGTGAGGTGTGGAAAAGACTATCATCAGGAGGAGTGTATGGACATCAAACAACCCTTTGTTTTTTGTCTTCTTTTTAGTACCGGAAATGATAGACTTGGGTTATTTACCAATACTCGTTTTGTTTATGTGCATCAGGGAAGAAGAAAATGACAAGATGGAGAAAAGCAAAGGCAAGTGCTCTGAAGCCACTCAACCGCACAAGAAGGCTAGAAAGGAGCACGCTAGTTAAACATATGCTTGTATGTACCAATGACAATATATTTTTCTGAAGTTTAGCTGATTCTCTCGACACAACAGATATTGCTCCACTTGGCAACATTAACCTATTAGCAGTTTTGTTTGGTAACCTTTTTGGGATCTGATCGTTAACATCTTTATCTTAAGCGGCACAGCTGTATGCAACTTTAATCAGTGTTCTTGTTGATCACATATACACAATACGACAGTGCAACTTTATTTGGAAGAGAAATTAACTTTTCCAGTATTAGTATATCAACAGCATAATCAAATTAAAAAGGACAAGAAATCACTCAGACCACAGGGGTCAGAAGTGATTTCCCAGCAAAGTGCGCTTCCAAGTTACCCACCACAAGATCTGCCATGGCATTCCGTGTCTCCACAGTGCCACTCCCAACGTGAGGGAGCAGAACCACGTTTTCAAGTCCAAAGAGCTCTTCGGGCACGTGTGGCTCCTGCTCAAACACGTCCAGCCCAGCCCCACCTAGGCGCCCTTCTGTTAGAGCTTTCACTAGCTCTTGCTCATCAACATGTGGCCCACGCCCTATGTTTATCAGCACACCCTTTGAACCTAATGCATCCATCACCTGTCGGTTTACAATGTGTCTGGTCTCGTCAGTCAATGGGCATGCCACCACGAGGATGTCAGAGTTTTGAGCAAGCTCAACCACGGTTGGGAAATACTTGTAGCCTACATCAGGCTTCTCTGTTCTTGAGTAATAATTAATCGGGCAGCTGAAGCCTTGAGCCCTCTTTGCGATGGCAGTCCCAATTCTACCGAGACCGATGATGCCCACAGACTTTCCAGTAAACTGAATCAATAAGAAAGAATGTTCAGTTCTAAGACTCAAGCAGAGATAGAAGATCAAAGCTTAAGAGAATGGTGTAAATCACTGCATAATGTAACTTCTGAGCTTTTATCATGTAACTATGTAAGACTGTGATTGATCAAACAAAAGCGACTGTGTGTTTACCGTGCCAATCACTAACCCGAACCGAACCAGCATAACAGGAAAATAAAGTTTAGTTAGCCCTAATTAAGTCTGAGTACCCGAAACCGAACCCACAAATATCTGAACAGAACAGGAAAATTAAGTCTAGTTAGCCCTAAATGTATGGGAACCACCCAAACCGAACCGAACCCTCAAACATCCAAACCCGCAAATATCTGAACAGAACAGGAAAATAAAGTCTAGTTAGCCCTAACTAAAGTGTATCCCAACCACCCGAACCGAACCCTCAAACATCCAAACCCGAACCAAAATTTATAAATACTCGAATTGACTTAAATTTCTAACCCCGAAAACCTGAAATCCAAATAGAGCCGAATCCGAATGCCACTTCTCAATGCTACATAGTTGTGGTCAGGTCAAAAAGTGAAGAGTAGAGAGAAGACCTTAGTAGTGAGTTGGAAATCACCGTACTTCCACTTGCCGCTCTTCACATAGCGATCACACTCACACAAGCGTCGGAGTAGAGCCAGTATAAGCCCAATCGCCAGATCTGCCACGTCTTCCGTCAAAACGTCGGGAGTGTTGGTGACTCGTATCCCTTTTTCCTTGCATTTCCCCAAATCGATCTTGTCGAGGCCGACGCTGAAGCTGGAGATGATCTCAAGCTTGGGGAGATCATCGATGAGCTGAGCGTCAGCGCCTGCAAAAGCATTTCCAACGACGGCGCGGATGGAGTTCCGATGAGTTTCTAGAAAGACGGATTTCTCCGGACAAGTCCAGAAGCGATGAAGATTAAAGCGCTTCTGAAGCTCGTTCTCGAGGTAGGAGTGCATAGGGTACATCATAAGGACTCCGATTGATTCCATCTCTTTGGAAAGGTTCACTAACGTACGCAGGCAATAGTGAGTGGTTGCTATAAGCTTGTTGACCTGAGAGAGAGAGAGAGAGAGGAGCTACATAGCGATAAAATAACAATATCATTTGGGCCAATGTCATATGGGCTAATATAGTATGGCCCATAGTAGAAATGGCCCACTATAATGAGCCTTTCTTCTCCATCATTTTGTGACATAAGAGCTTCTCCAACAACAGTATATATTCTGTTAATATCTCATTAATTAAAGAAAATGAAAAAAAATTAGTTATGTGAAGGAATGCAAAAGTATCTAAACTAGCAAGATTTTAGACACCTTTAATATATTATGGTGACATATTTTGTGTGCAATTGGTCTAAATTTAATTGGACTATTAAATTTTAGTTAGATAATTATGGTTTATCAAAAAATAATATTTATCACTTTACATACTCATTTTTAGATTTTCTTCAATGAGAGTGCTTTAATAGCATCTTCATCTCCACTCCATTTTTTACTTATGATGTGGAAAATGGAATAATGAACTGAAAAAAGAATTATTTCATTTAAAAAGTAATGATTTTTTTTTTTTCATTATTTCATTTTAGAGTAAAAAAATAGAATAGGGATGAAGATACACTAAATAATGGCAATGACATTTCAAAATTTATGGACAACATTGCACGTTTGAAATTCATGCAAATCTGAGTTCATGCACCTGAAAAGAAGGCACCCTCTGTGTATTGACATTCATGTATAGGTTAATTAAGGTAATCGCACAATCCATTATGACTTCCAAATCATTTTATTCAAACTGCTCTCTATCTCTAATTATCAAATCCTAATTAATCGTTTAGTTATAAATAACCAGTGTTGTATAAAACATGCTCCTCACGTTTCCCACCTTCAAATCCATTGCTTTCCCACAATTTTCTCATCCAAAATCAGTGTAACAATTAGCATTCCTTTTATGGTTTTGTCGCTCAATTAGCTAATAGCTTCTTGCTAAATAATTTTGCTTTCCTCTTTTTTCCTTTTTTCTCTCTGACTCGTCGATCACAAGAGAGGCCTTCTTAGGCCTTTTCACCCTCTCTTTTCCATTTTCTTATTATTCTTCTCCCTAGTTGTTTGGTGCGATAAAAAAAAAAAAATCAGTAATGGTTCGTGCATCAGAACAAGAGCAGGAAAGCTACAGGAGCAAGCTCTTCAATTTCAAATGGAGGAACAGCGACAGCAATGCAGGGAAACAATCCAACAGCCCCATCGATAAAGCCGGTTTAGATGAGACTTCTGCCGGATCTCAAGAGGTTGAACCGTTGACCATAATCCATCCTAACAAGAGTCCGCTAGTCTCAAGACCGTCTGCAGATGAAGCAGCTCTCGCTGCAGCACAGGCTAGAGAGAAACAGCTACTCGCAGGCATATCTCTCTTCTCCTGACCTTTGAAACTTCATTATGTATATATGTATATATTATCATGCTTCTTATCTAGCTGTGTTGCTATGATGACATCAGACATGGAGCAGATGAAAGAGCGGTTCTCCAAGCTGCTGCTGGGAGAGGACAATTCCGGTGGAGGCAAAGGTGTTTGCTCTGCTCTCGCTCTCTCAAACGCAATCACAAATCTTGCAGGTAAAACATTTTCTGGATTATATATATTGACGTACGATCACACATATCTGATAAATCATGTTGTTGGTAGCTTCCGTGTTTGGAGAGCAACGGCGTCTGGAGCCAATGCCTCCAGATAGGAGAGCAAGATGGAGAAGAGAGATTGATTGGCTTCTCTCTGTGACCGACTACGTCGTTGAGTTTGCTCCCTCTCAACAAAAGAACAAAGATGGGACCATTATGGAGGTTAGTTATTACTCCCTTGTGCATATCACTTGGTAAACAATCCATATGATTTATTGGTCTTATTTGACAGATAATGACCACACGACAACGCACTGACCTCCACATGAACATCCCCGCCTTGAGAAAACTTGACGCCATGCTTATTGTAAGATTTTTATTATATGACTTCTTATAAGCTGAAAAAATTAATTACACTTAGCGTAACAATCAAGTCATCAAGTTTGTTGTTTTTGCTCTTTTGCTGCTTAGGATTGTCTAGACAATTTCAAGGACCAAAGTGAGTTCGGGTATGTCTCAAAAGACTCGCCTGACTCAGACAACACTAAGGGACATGACGAAAAATGGTGGATTCCCAAAGTAAAAGTACCTCCGGATGGTCTATCAGAAGCTTCAAGAAGGTTTTTGCAGTACCAAAAAGATTGTGTAAACCAGGTACTCAAGGCAGCCATGGCCATAAACGCACAGGTTTTGTTTGAGATGGAGATCCCAGAGAGCTACATCGACTCTCTCCCCAAGGTAAAAACACTACCAATAGCTTTCTGATTTGAGTGTCGATGAAATTAACACTTGTTTGCATTGTTTTAAAACCCGGTCCAAACCGATAGTCAGACCGAGTTAAATCTTAAACTGGATACATATCCGGATGAATAAAAATCGATTGTTTGGTAATTTACTATCAAAAATAACTTTTCTCAATTGATTTTGTCTTTCAAATCATTATAATTACTATAAATTTTTTTTAAAAAAACTCTTTTTATTATTATCCAAATTTAATTTTCATAATAAACGATGATAAATATTTAAAGTTAAAATATTGATTCTTTATAAAAAATTTAAATATTAATTTTATATTCGATTTTCATTTGGTTAATATTTAAATTGTATTTCATAATTATTTATATTGAAAACTTTAATAACTAAATTTAGTTATGTTTATAAAGGTTTAGATTTAATTCTACTTTTATTATGAATTATGTTGAATCCGGTTAAATCATATTGATTCATGATCCACCGGTCCGGTTTGTTTGTTTATGTGCAGAATGGGAGGGCGAGTCTCGGGGATCAGATGTACAAAAGTATAACGGTGGAGTTTTTCGATCCGGACCAGTTCCTGAACAGCATGGACATGTCGTCAGAGCACAAGATCCTAGACCTGAAAAACAAAATCGAGGCATCAATCATCATATGGAAACGCAAAATGGTTCAAAAGGATAGCAAAACATCGGCCCCTTGGGCCTCAGGCGTGAGTCTGGAGAAGCGTGAGGTTTTCGAAGAGAGAGCTGAGACCATTTTGCTCATCCTCAAGCATAGATACCCTGGGATTTCTCAGTCTTCCCTCGACATCAGCAAAATCCAATTCAGCAAGGTTAACTAACTAACTAACTAACTAACTAACTAACTCTTATTTTTTTATTTTGCTTTCATTTCACGATATCCATTCGGTTTCTCTTACATATGTTTTTTTTTTCACCACAACAGGACGTGGGGCAATCTGTGTTGGAGAGCTACTCAAGAATACTGGAAAGCTTGGCGTACACGGTACTATCGAGAATCAATGACGTTCTAGAGGCAGATCGAGCGGTGAACAAGAGGAGCACGCCAACGGAAGCAGAGGAGGAGACACTAGTGGGAAGCATGACGTTATCGGATTTCATGGGATGGGACTTCGATCAGGGGAACGAAGACTTGGATTCGAAGAAAGATACGTCGGATGATCAGTTGGTGAAGGAGAAACTTAATGTCGTCACCACCAAGAAGACGTCATACCTCGAAACCCTAGGCGGGGTCAAGAGTCCAACGGCTCGGCATTGAGCTGAGGCTCTTTTTTCAAATTAGGACACAAAAAAAAAGAGCCAAGAGAGAGAGGTTGTTACTTATTAGGATTTGAAACTAAAAAGATGGGCTTTGTAATTTGTTTCCAATTCTTTTTATCAAAAGCGGGCTTTATATTAGGCCCATTTTATTGTAAACCCCAATTACAAAGCTTACAACCATATCAAATATACATATCTCCCTATACTAATAATTTATCTATCGCCTTGGTTGTGTTAGGGGAGAGAGGCAAACAATATTTCAGCGGGACAGCTGAATTTATTCTTAGCATTCGAAGGAGACTTAAAAAAAAAAAAAAAAATTGGGGGGGGAGGGGGGGCAACAGCCCGTATTTACCTTCTGTATATCTGCTTCTGATTGTGTTATGGTTTGTCTGAAGATTCATATGTTACGTACAGACTTCTTTCAGTTTTCTATTTTCAGTCGAGTATGATGCTCTTAAAGCTGGCAGCAAAAAAAATAAAAATTTGGATAAATAGTATGGTTGCAGAAAGACAGAGAGAGTTGGTTGCTTTTGTACAAAACTTAAATGCACTGCTATACATTTATCATATACTTTATGTAGGTAACAACATCTCCATAATAAAAGTGACATATGATGTGAGTTATATCATCAACAATCTTCGATTTGCAGGCTTCTCTTAATGTTGTGCAGCGTGACAGAGACGAGGTTTGTGACGGATTCCACAGACTCCATATTCAACTTAGCTGCAGGAGATTGGTTGATGAGCGTTTGAAGGGCAAGTGTGAGCAGAGACCCTCCTTGTGTGTTTCTGTCCTCTTGTGTAGACGAGATTACCAGTTGTCGTGATTCTACACCATCAGGTATGATTGAGAATCCACAAGGGAGGATTTGGATGTTGCTTGGATCATGTCCTGCAATCACCAGCTGTGTCGTGTTTATATCTACAGGAGCGTATACAACCACCGACTCATATGAGTTTGTGCAGCTGTCCTGCAGCACCCATGTGCTCTTTTCTCTCGATTTCACTGTCTGGAATTTGAGGAGACAATTATAAAAAATTAGAATATATATATATATATATGGAAGTAAACTCTGATGACAAAATAAACATACCTGGATAGACACGGAGTTGCCTCTGTCTTGTCCCTTGGATAAGCTAACAATAGACTGAACATGAGCTCCGTTTGACAAAGCATCCCACTGTTGATATACATACATACATTAGGAGAATCAAACCGGTTGTACATGGTTGTGTGTATGTATGTGTTTGAGAAGGTACCTCATGGCGACGAGTTTCATCTCTAAAGAAATCAAAGAGAAGAGTAGGAGAAACAGGTAACCAGAGGGAGGAAGAAGCGCAAACTATGACTCCCGTTGGCTCGCCAGGATCATGGAGATTTTTTCTGGATGAAACCCTCATGTCTTGTCCAGTTTTGGTGGTGATCTTGTTCCACTGATGGTAGCTAGAAGCAGCAATGGCTCGGTAGAAGCTTTGTGTCATCCTCTGCGCCATCTTGAGTACACTCTTTCTCCCAGCCAGCGTTGTAACTCCTGAGATGATAATTGGGGTTAGTTAATTATGGTAGGAGTGGAACAAAAGAGTAAATGAACAGACCGAGAGAGTCCTTGGTAGGGACGTTGGTAGCCATGAAGAAGACAAGTCGTTCGCAGTGGAGCTGAAGGGTAGCAACCCAATGTCGAGCACCAAAGGCCAAACCAGTGTTGACAAAGGAACGGAAGAGAGGCTGAACCGTGGAAGCAGACAAGTCAAGGTGCTCAACCCAAGTGACCTTGGAGTGGCCGTTGGAGGTGTCCTCGATGATGCACCCTGAAGGGCGTTTCCGACATCTCAGCAGTGAACCCTCCTTGTCTGTGTTGTTGTCCTCCTCCGCAGAGACCGATACGTCCACGATGGCCCATTTCTCAGGGCTCAGCTGCCGACAACTTCTCACAAAGTAGACTTCTCTTGTGGGGACAACTGGAGTGAGCAGCTGCATCTCCCCAAACATCTGCCAATATTAACAATACCCATATAACATGTATTAGCTCAATTGTATTCATTAATATATTATCACTAAATATATAAAAGTGATGGGTACTTACCAACTGAATGGCACCGTCGATCCTTGAAGGCCCTTCGCCCTGTCGTATTACATCAACCGTCGCCGCCTTTGAGATCAAACATGCAAACATCTCTTTCCATTGCTCCTGCATAGATACACACACATCAATATTTTGCGTTTCTACGTAATGATGTGTGTAATGTATAGTATATATGCTAAATGAAATAAGAAAATAAAATTACCACGTCCATGAAACTTTGGGCAAGTTTATGTGCATCCATAAACACGATCCCTACATCTCGGGATGCTTCAATGGTTTTTCTTCCATGAAACGAAGAGGCCTGAGCTTGAGGAAACTCCTTGAGATACTCATCATAGTTAAGAATCTCACGGCCAGTCTCAAGGCTTCGGAGCCACAAAGGTTCGCCTGAGGTGGCCATCTTCTGAAGTTCAAGGGTGGCTCGGTTGGCAATCTCCACGATGCGGGACTTCTCGAGGGCAAAGACCCCCGTGTAGAGTTCGAGGGTCGAGCCAACACGTCGCTGTTGATCATCAGAGCATGAGGCCTGAAGGGGATAGGGAGTCCGTCCTAGAGCAGCACGAAGCTTGTCGAGTTCAGCTTTTAGTTTGGTGTTTTCAAGGTGGAGATCATCGGGGCTTCCTCCTCCTCCTCCACAGTTGGAGCACGAGGAAGAATTAGCCTTGGAAAACGACTCTCTCATCGCTTTGTTTTCCTCTCTCAGCTTCTCTAGCTCCGCTTTCAGCAATGAGTTTTCATGCCGTTCTTGAATAGCCTGTACATTCATGTTTTTATTTTAATTATATAAATGTGTATACGTATTTGTTATTCTAGCTTTTAAAATCCATATCCTCACGAGTAGTAGCTAGCTAGACGATTTATATACCTTGATCTGGGTGCGGCGGTTTTGGAACCAGAACTTGACCTGGCGAGGAGCTAGTCCTAATTGCTTGCTCAGCTGCTGTCTTTGCTTCTCGTCCGGATGAGGTGTTTCTTTGAATAGTCTGCATACAACCTCAAATTATCATTCATTCCGATCTTTTCAACTTTCCATCATTATTCAAATATATAACTAACTAACCATTACATTTTTTTTTGTATTCTAAAACTTGAAACTCTTAGATATGCTTTCATATATGAACCCTAACTACCTATACATATAGGCTCTCGATCGGCTCTAATTGTGATGGAATGAAACAATTTAACATATGTCCAACCAGAAATAAAGACTAAGCATATCTATATAGGCAAACCATTGTTAAAGGTATTGAAGTATAACGCTGGATCATCGGCAATATATTTGTACATTACATGAAATATGCATTCTTTTTTTCTTTTTGGTGGCATCAGAGCATCACTATACACCTTCCTTCCTCAAACTATTATTATGAATTTATTACCTCTATGTATATACACATATATAGGGCATGAGATCGATGACTAGTACTAATTAAAGTGGATGTATATGGAGACGAGGTGATACACATTAATTAATGATATGATGTATGAATTGTATATAAATCATCATATTCATGTATGAATTGTATATATATAGAGTTTGTTCATATGAAAACGTTAACGTACGTACATAGAGGCAAGACCAATTAATAATAAATGTTACTTGTTTTGAAACCCTAATATTAAATAATAGAAATACCTTATTCATGTATGAATTATATGAAGAAAGGGTTACTAGTCAAAGGAAGAAAGAACGTACGCTTCCATGTGTCTAATCTGATCGGTGGTGTGGCGATGATACTTCTTCCTCTTCCTCTTGTTGCCCTTGTTTCCTGCACCATCCTCTTCCTCTTGATCCTCCTCACCCTCCAGATTGTCTTCTGATCTGGATCTCGTGGGTCCCGAGTTCTCGCTGCTCATCTCCACCGTCCGATCCTCATCGTCAGTTACTCTTCTGCCTAGAAAGTCCTCCTCAGGGTTAGTGCTGCCGGATGATGCATTCCGGAATATCCCAGCCTGTTAATTATACATATATATATCACCATTAAAATGTAAATTTATACAATAATATTATATAATACAGTATATGAATCGATTTCTATGAATTTGTGGGAGTAGGAGTTAAAGAAAGTATACGTACGAGAGAGAGGGAGAGGGCTGGAGAGGAGAAGAAGTCTTTGGTGGGTTGTTTTGATGACATCTCGACGGCCATTGACATACGCTCCGAATCTTAATTTGCTTTATCTTCCCTCTTCTCCTTCCTTCTATTTATATTAATCTCATTTTTATTTTATTTTTATTTTTTTATTTATTTTAGAGCAAGATGTACTCTTATATTACAGATACAGATAAGGCTATATAGCTAAGCTAGCCCTTCAATTCCAATTATATAAACGGTCGTTTTTCAGATATTTATCTATTGCTTGACTTTTAGGTGCTTCATTTAATATAACTTAACCCTTTTCCTAGTTTTATATATATGCATATATTTTTTTCATGAATTACAAAAAATCATTAGTTAGTTTTTAAATTATATTCACACTTGATGACTTTGAAACATGGCCAGCTTATACATCAACTGCAACCATTGATGGACACTATTTTAGAAATATGAATATTCGATATGTTCTTACTTATGAGAAAATTCGGTCGTGAATCTGGAAAATTATTCTTTTAATTCAGGTTTAATATAAAACAAAATGCTGGAGTTATTTCCGCAGCGCACAAACGATTGAAAATCAGGTGGTTGAACATAAGTTTGCCATTACTCATGAATTTAAATCGGTTTAAACTACATAATGACGTTCCTATAAATTACTGTTGACAGGAGAAGGAATGAGAATAAGGGGTTGAAATGATTTAAGGGTATACAAACAAAGATGAACTTCTCTGTCTCTTCTTTAATTGAATTGAATTGTGTGTAGAGAGTAGAGCGAGAAGACATATATGTATATTATCGTTTTAGAATAAATTAATAATAAGGACGAAAGAAAGAGAGAGAGAGAGTTGACTGTTAGATACTGGGATGGACTCAACTAACTTTAAGCACCTAATTTTCCAACCGCATTTTCTGCTATTCTTCTTTCCTCCTTAATTACCATCATTACTCTTATTATTATGACTTATATTTCTTTATTAGAGATATGCTAATAGTTATAGGATTTATAATTTTATGATATCTTCTTTCAAACGACATACAAGTAAATTGTGAATGCAGAATAAAACAGTACATCTCAATATTTTATTTTGGCTTGAAAAAAAAAAACTATATATCAATTTGGTTGTAACTAGAGCAAGTAACTGCGTGAGCATATGACAACCAAAACGCATCGGTAGAGTGAACAGAATAATATTAGAGTTACATGGAAACCTTAAATGCCTTGTGCTTCAATAATACTAATAACTTAATTATAATAATGCTAACTAATAGTAGTACTTCCATAAAACCAAATCTTACATGCTAGTAGAGCCTAGCAGTATTAAACAATAATTAAGACTAGCTAGTTAAGGGTAAGGGCAGGAGAATAGTTGTTGAATAAGTTGGAGAAAGTTAAAAATAATAGATGACGTAGGCAGGGAGGAGCAATATGCAACGTAAAGAGAACTCGGAGGTCAACGAGACAGGGCATTGACGGATCGTTACTCATTAATTCTAGCGACCTTAAAAGGAAATGAATGCTCTTTATGGGTTTGCATCCAACCTTTTTCCATTTCCTCCAACCCCTCTTTATTACTTAATCACCATGCACCACATATATAACGCCACCTAGCTACATGGATGTGATTTAATATTTGGCATGCTAATTTTCATTATTATTATATCAAACAGAAATAATTGTAATTGTATATATATATATATATAAAAGGTCAAATTTTTTGGATTATATATGTTCTTGTAAATGGACATAATTAAACTAACACTACTTTTTCTGTTTCAAAATAATACATATTTTAAAGTTTATTTATTAAGAAAATACGTAAAACTTTATAATAAATATATTATTTTCCGTGTTTAATGATTTTCTATAAAGTTTAACCAATCAAAATCTAATAAATACAATTAATATTTTTGAAGTGTATAATTTGTCATTATTACATATATTAAAAATCTAAAATTTTTATCTTTTAAAAATATTTTTTTTTTCTAGAATATGAATCATTCTGAAACGGAGAGAATAATATATATGCGATCTCTATGACATATCACAAAGGTTATATATATGTTCTTGTAACTATCCTTCAAATAAAGGAGAGTATGTAGTAAATCACAACCCTATGCGCATGCACGATAATGGAGAAATATGTAGGGAAAAAACATTCTAAAAAAATATAGTGAAGGAAACTATAGAAGGGGTTAATTACATTAATTTATATATATGTATATATAGTGTAAATGTAATTAAGATGGATCAGCAATTTTTCAAAGCTTTCACCAGATTTATGGTTTTCTTCTTCTTCTACTAGTCTCTGTGTTAGTCGTACGGGCGATGGAATTGTTAGTTAGGAAAGGTAGATAGCAAATGTATAGATGGAAGCAACCATATCGTTTACGTTCACCACATGCTCTTTAACTAATTAATTAATGCCTAACTTCTATTCGCTATATCTAATATTAATTGTTAAATATTATTGCCCTCTAGATTCCTTTTTTCATCTTTTCGTTCCTTTTTGCTGCTTTCCTCTCTCTACTACTCTCAATTCCTACTTATGATTTTCGGCAAATGTTTCCCTTTCTACGATAAATCTCTTACCCATGTTGGCAAAAGTCCAGAGCCAATCCGTTTTCTTAATAGGGTTTTCTTTATTCATGTCGTTTTCGAACGACGGCAACTAACTTTGGAAGTGTTACGTAGGGTCTACCGAAATAATTATGACGAACTTTTAACTAGGTTCCAAGATGCAACTGACTATTTCTCTCTCTCTCTCTCACTCTTTTGTTGTTTGGTTTTACCAACTGACTATCTTTTTCATTTACATCCTTACAAAATTACTACCACCTAGAAAGAGAACTGAGCCACCAAAATGCATGAAATGATTTCACACTGAGAGCAAACGTATTATTATGCAAATGTGACAAAGAGTGTGCACACGTGTGAGGAGGGAATGGTGTCATAGGATAGGAGATTGTGCCAGCTGATAAAGACTGTGAGGAGTGAGGACGTACGACTTGCTCTATATAATTATTAGTACAATGCATTTGATTCACTTTTATACAGATGACATTTCATGTATATTTATGTATGTCGTACGTTCCTAATATTCTTGGTATTTCCAACCACAAAACGAAAGATGGACAGTTAGTTGCGGACAATCAGATGAAACCAAGGGTGGTGCAACTGCCAACTGAATTGCCAATTTGTGACTTATTCCTATAGATTTAAAAAACAAATTACCATTTAAATGGAATAAAAATAAAATCTCATTCCAATTATTTTGTGTTGATTATATGAAAATTATAAAATATTCATGATTAAAAAACTAGTGAATGGAGTAAAATGAGAAGAAATGTAATTATATATTTTAATTCCATAAACATCATTATTCCATTCATTTTCATTCCATTTTAAAGTTATTTTTATTTATGACATTCTTAAACTTGAGTACTAGTTACAGCCTAATATACATGATGTTGTGAGCGAGCTAGCTAACCAGTTAAAGTATAGTGAGTATACGTACCATATACTTATTGGGATAAACCATAAATTAGATACGGCACATTTTGCCAATTAAACCTAGTGAGCAAATGTATTTTTTCATTTGTCAGTCTAAACAGTTCCAGAAGACAAGCCACCTAAATCACTGATTATGACATCTAAATTAAAGGGACATTTATTTAAAAATGCTGTAAGTATTTATAAAATGCTGTTAGTATTTATAAACATGTAGATTTTTAGTTAAATATTACTTACATTGGGCATTAATAGTTAGAATAATGTTTACGGATTTTTAACAATATTTATAAGCTTGTTACATTAACTATATTATTAATATCGATGTTGCAAATCACCAACTAAAAGGACTTGTGTCATATTTTTAAAATAGAAGTAAAGACTAACACTAGGCAAATTGCAACAAATTAAATAAAACTAAACTCTCTTTACAACTAGTGCTACTGAATTTTTAAAAAATCATACTAACACCAAAATCTTCGTAAGACTATTATCTTGTGGCGTCACAAGCTTAATCCAGGTGCGTATACATATTATATTCTTTCTTTTTTTTTGCAAAATATGTGAATTATTATATCAACGAGAGCTGGTTGTAGAGTTTTGCAAAAGTTAAGTCTTGTTTGGGTTCACTTTGGCAAAAATAAATAAAAACAAGATGAAGCCACACTAGTTTTAGACAGAGAGTTATGTTCCAGAGAGCAAAGTCCCTCAAGCCTAGACCACCTTCTTTTTGGGTAGACATCTGGTCTTCCAGGAAACATTTGATACTCCTCTTTTCGTGATTGATCCCGTCCATAGGAACGTTGAACAGACACTCTGAATCTCTATTAGGTAGCCCTTAGGAAGAATGAAGGTCAAAGACCAGAAGTTTATAGCCCCATGGATCACTGAAAATGTTATTTGAGCTCGGCCAGCATATGATAGGGCTTTAGAAGACCAAGAGGTGAAGTTTCCCGAGATCTTTTTCAACGAAAGGTGGCCCCTTAAATAGAAATACACAAATGATAAACTAAGAAATTGGGGCTGCCTCTTATGCTCATGAAATTAAGAAACACAGATTACAGTTTACATGTTATATAAATAAGACTAGAATTTAACTTGCATGTCCATGCGGGTATTTTCTCTCTTTTATATGTATATAACTTTGTTTTTATTAAACATTTTCAAGAAAATTTATATTTGGTCAAGATAGTTTTCTTTTATAAATGTGATATTAATTTCAAATACAATATAATCTCAATCCTGCAAATATTACAAATATTACAATCATAAAGTTCCAATCTAAATATTATGAAAATACAAATTTATTAAAGAGAAATATTATTTTAGTGAATTATATCGGTATAGATATATATATTTTTATCAAAAGATTCAAAACATATCAACAAGGGGGGGGGGGGTTAAGTAATTCCAACTACACTAGTCGTTAAGTGCATGCATAATATATAATTACACAAATGTGAGTTGATGTCAAATGATAGCTAGAGACAAGCATCAGATGACGCCTCCTTTTTTTCCAGTGTGACAGGAAATATTAAAACTGATTTGTAAGAGCCACCGACAGGGTACTAGTTTAGGAGAGACGAAAAAATAGCGAAAAACATATGGTGAATAGATTGTGGGAAGATGTGATTATTGTCTAGGTAAGAAAGAAAAAAACAAGAGGGAGAAAGAAAGAAAAGCAGTGTAATTAAAACAAATATATGTAGCGAGGGTTTATGTAACCAATCATATATGCATGTTTGTGAGCCTTGGTGGTTTGCTTGCTGCCCCAAATTAGTGGGCTCGTAAAGGCCTTATTACTTTATAAGCTAGACCTATAATGGAAATAGGCCCAAATTAATGGGCTCGGAAAGGCCTTCTATTTTCTATCAATAATCAAGTTTTACTGAAGTAAATAGTTACGACGACGCCGTTTACGATACCCGCCGGTGGCAGAGGAGAAAAAAGAAGAAAGAAAGAAAAAACTCAAAAAGTTTGGATTTGGATTTGGATTTGGATCTAAACGTAGTGAATTCGATCACGACGCATCTACTAACTTGTATTTGGATCTAAACGTGAGAGAGATTGGGCGAATTCAAGATCAATCACGAGGCATCTCCTAACTCTCGTAAGCTCTTCTGATCCCAAGGGAGATGTTTTGTATCAAATCAGGCGCACCCTCTGCTCGATTCTCTCCACCGTGCATTGAGTTTATAATATTTGATTGATTCAAGGGTCTAAACTCGGGTAATTTTATTGTTTTCCAGGGCTGTAGATGGATCTGGTCAGGTGATTTGCGAGATTTGAGGTCGAATAAGTTTTAGATTTCTGGTGGAGAGGAGATGGCTTGGTTCAGTGGAAAAGTTTCTCTGGGAGGATTCCCAGATCTCACTGGGGCAGTTAATAAATTCCAGGAAAGCGTTAAGAACATCGAGAAGAATTTCGATAACGCCCTTGGCTTTGATGACAAGTCCGAATCTACCGGTGAAGGTACCTTTTGATCGATCTCCTGTTGCAATGATACCATTTTTGGATCCGTTCGTTTAGTTTCTGACAGCTTAGGCTGACTATGATTTCAAGGGCTGTTCTATCTTTACTTAAAACAATATTAAAAATCAGTATCTTCTGCAGTGGATCATGAGTTTCCTGTAGCTTGCTCTGTGCTCACAACATTATCTCCTTTTTGATGCAGCTTCAAGTATGTGGCCACCTGCAGTTGATACCAAAAGTCTTTTTGATCCTGTAATGTCCTTCATGGGTAACACCTCTGATGAGAAACTTGATACATTGGAAGACTCTGCTAGTACAGAAAATCCATCTCAAATCGAAAGCAATGAGGAAGATGGATCTGGTAAGGAAGCCACTGAACAAGCAGTGTCCGTTGAAGCAAATAAAGAAACAAATGTGACAGAAGAAGCTGACCAAGCTGAGGTAACAGAGACTGTTGTTTTAGATCCCAAAGATGGTGAACCTGAATCTCAGATGGCTCTAGAAGATTCTTCAGGACACTCGGTTCAACATCCTGATGACACGTGTAGTGTAGAACCTGATGAGAAGCCGGAATTGGCAGCTTCACAAGAGTCACAGCCAGAGCCACCAAAGTTCGAAGATGCTGGATCAGAGGCAGAGGAGCCTATGCCTGAGGAGGATGCTGAAACAAATGAAGTTTCTGTAGGAAACAATGTTGCTGTTTTCTCTCCTGTATCCGATGGACCGCATAAGATTAATGATACAGATGAGACAAACAATGAACAGGAAAGCCAGAGTGAAAATCTGGAGAAGAGAACATCGTCTATAGATGTTGAAGTTTCACCTGATACAGATGATCTTAACAGGATAGAGCCCTCTGATGCTCAGCTGTCTTTAATTGCTGAGTCGCCTGGCTCTGCTTATGAGTCTTCTGTGCTGAAGAGATCTTCTTCAGATGAAATTTCAGAGAGAATTGTAGATATGGTTTCTCGTGAACTGGATTCAAGACTTTATGGTAGTGAATTAATTGACAGCCAGCGTTCGAGCTCTGCAACAAATGCTTCTGACTCTGTTGATGTTGTTATGGAATTAGAGAAGACAAAAAAGGAAATGAAAATGTTAGAAAATGCACTGCAAGGTGCTGCAAGGCAAGCTCAGGTACATCTTAAAGTTTCCATTACAGGCTTGTTCTACAGCTATGGGGCTTCTGGACCAATTTTTCTGGTAATTTGTTTTTACAGGCAAAGGCTGATGAGATTGCGAAATTAATGCATGAAAATGAGCAACTAAAATCTGCCACTGAGGACTTGAAGGTACTAGAGAGTACGCTGAAAGTTCATGTTTAATTAGATGAAATGTTGATTATCTTACTCATTCTTCCTACCATCTTCGTTTCCTTTGTGTTGATTCTTAACCTAAATTCTTATACCCTTTGTGCTCTGAAACAGAGGAAATCCAATGAAGCTGAAGTTGAGTCTTTGCGAGAAGAATACCATCAGAGAGTTGCTACTCTTGAGAGGAAGGTATATTTTTTCTCTTTTGATTCTTCTTTTTCTTTATAACTATACCTTCATGGTTCATATCTTTGTAGGTTTACGCTCTCACCAAAGAAAGGGATACACTTAGAAGAGAACAGAACAAGAAAAGTGATGCTGCGGCCCTTCTGAAGGAGAAAGATGAAATAATAAATCAAGTTATGGCTGAAGGTAAGGAAACCTTTTGGAATGCTTGGGATCATGGATTGTAATTTCGGTGCTAATTGTTAATTGTTTAATGCATCCCGAGAGCGAACTGTAACTGTTTGAAAAATGAAAGGACTTCATTTTCTGCTCAGCTTGAGCCTTTGATGTTAATGCCCATCATTTCAGGCGAAGAGCTTTCGAAGAAACAAGCTGCTCAAGAGGGTCAGATCAGGAAGTTGAGAGCTCAGGTATGTAATGAATCTTTTACGCCTTTCACTTTTACTAGTACCATCAGCCTCATTGCTTCTTCTCTCACCTTCTTATTTTGTTCGCGTGTTAGATTAGAGAGGTGGAAGAAGAGAAGAAAGGACTGATCACAAAGCTTCAGGTAATTTATGTCGCAAGCGATGCTTTTGTTGTTTCACTATGTCATTAAGGATGAAACACCTTGGAGGGGCTAGTCTTGATTTTCCTGAAGCTTTTGTTAAAGCATTGCTCGAAATGTATCTTCTTGTAGTCATGATAAATATCTAAGTGAACAAAACTTTGGTGTCTTGTTTTTTTTTTTTGTCATTTGTTAGTCTGAAGAAAATAAGGTAGAGAGTATTAAAAGGGACAAGACAGCTACAGAGAAGCTGCTGCAAGAGACCATAGAAAAACATCAAGCCGAACTTGCTTCTCAGAAAGAGTATTACTCGAATGCATTAGCTGCAGCAAAGGAAGCTCAAGCATTAGCGGAGGAGCGTACCAACAATGAGGCGAGAATAGAGTTAGAGAATCGTCTAAAGGAGGCAGGAGAGCGGGAATCTATGTTAGTACAGGCGCTGGAAGAATTGAGGCAAACCTTAAGCAAAAAGGAGCAACAGGTTTGGTTTAGTCGATCAAATTCGGGACATTTACTACTGGGATCAAATTAGGTGATATTTGTTATTATTTTGTTGCAGGTAGTGTTTAGGGAAGACATGTTCCGTAGAGAAGTTGAAGACCTTCAAAGACGTTATCAGGTAAATCAAGACGTTTTTGGATGAATTAATAGCGCGTTCTGTTTACGCTTTCTAAACTAATTTTTACTGTAGGCTAGTGAACGAAGGTGTGAGGAATTAATCACCCAAGTTCCTGAGTCTACAAGGCCTCTCCTAAGACAGATTGAGGCAATGCAGGTAGTAGATTATCCTTATGGGTTTTCTGGAGAAGTTTTCCTGAGATTAGAAACCTAAAATAAAATATGTAACATTGCATGCTTCTTATCTGATTGACTATAGGAAACTACTGCCAGAAGAGCTGAAGCTTGGGGTGCTGTAGAGAGAACTTTGAATGCCCGACTACAGGTATTTTGAACATCACTGTTATACCGCTCATATTCAACTATTTATTTTTATGTTCTCTCATCGTCTTGTACATTTTCTACGAATATTCAGGAAGCAGAAACTAAAGCTGCCACAGCTGAAGAGCGAGAGCGCTCTGTGAATGAACGCCTCTCTCAAACCTTATCAAGGATCAATGTTCTAGAGGCCCAGGTTTTCTATGATCCCTGAAACTGTTTCATCAGTGTCACGTCTTTTCTCAAAATTCTAGCTTACGCGGTTCTCCTATCCAGCTTTCATGTCTTAGAGCAGAACAGGGCCAGTTAAGTAAGTCGCTCGAGAAGGAGAGGCAAAGAGCGGCTGAGAATAGACAGGAGTATCTGGCAGCTAAGGAGGAAGCAGATACCTTAGGAGGTCGAGCAAACCAACTTGAAGTGGAAATCATGGAACTGCGGAGAAAACATAAGCAAGAGTTGCAAGAAGTGCTGCTCCACAACGAGCTTATTCAAAAGGTGCTACATAGTTTTACAGACATTACTTTGATTAGTTAAAAAAAAACTGATGACTTTTCTTTACATGGCGAAAACTTTTTCAGGACCTAGAAAGGGAGAAGGCTTCCCGTTTGGATCTTGAAAGAACTACCCGTATCAATTCCTCGACAGCCTCTGAACAGCTTCCCATATCAAGGCAAAGTTCTACCTATGAGAATGGTATGATGCATCTCAATATGGATTAATATTCAATAATCTAGGCCTTGCGTATCTGTGATTTCTTAACTGTTTCATCAGGAGGCTTGCCAAGAAAGCTCTCAAGCGCAAGCAGCCTTGGGAGCATGGAGGAGAGCTATTTTCTGCAAGCTTCGCTTGATTCGTCAGATAAATCTTCTGAGAAGAGAAGCATGCCTGAAGCAACTATGAGTCCATACTACATGAGGAGCATCACGCCGAGTGCTTATGAAGCCACACTTCGACAGAAAGAGGGTGAACTTGCTTCTTACATGTCCCGCTTGGTAGGTGTAAAAAGTACTCTGTGTAGCTCCATTGGTAGGCTTTTTAAAACTGGCGTTGAAATGGGAATTAGGTTCACATCAGTTTGTAATCTCAGACCCCACCTTGGATAGGTTAAAATGGTGCACTATGGATGCTGGAGATCATACTGAGAAATTGCCGTTCTCTTATAAGCTGGTTTAGAATGTTAGCTCTAGTCATATAGGCTTGTTCTTAGTATCTATCATCCCCCAATTTAGAATTTAACTGTAAAATTTTAACCTATTCTAATGGAATATTGTCCTGCGACAGGCGTCAATGGAGTCTATCCGAGATTCGCTAGCTGAAGAACTAGTCAAAATGACCGCGGAGGTATGTATATATAACGCCGAGAGTTGTTGTTTTCCTGAGAAGTGTTATTAAGGATGTGAGCGTCTATATTTTGGTCATTGTGGATGTAGTGTGAGAAATTAAGGGGGGAAGCGGATAGGGTGCCGGGCATAAAAGCAGAGCTGGAAGCACTAAGACAAAGGCATGCAGCTGCTCTGGAATTGATGGGTGAACGAGATGAGGAGGTAAGAGATGTGAATAAATTACTTGTAGCCAGCAATAACAGTGGTAGGCGTAGAGTTTAAAGTAATAATAACAATAATAATATAAATGTGGGTTTGATGGTAGTTGGAGGAACTTCGAGCGGATATAGTGGACTTGAAGGAAATGTACAAGGAGCAAGTCAACATGCTGGTGAACAAGGTAAAGGCAAACAAACAAACATACACCAAAGTTTAGTCAAAATGTTTGACAGGCTCTCAAGGGTTTTGTGCATTTTCTTGGGTTAACAGATCCAATGAGAAAAGCAACAAAGTCTTGACAGGCTCATGCTCATGAGTAGGACCATCATCCTTGTTTCCTCCTATTGGCTACCACCAACCTAAGGCCCTGCATTCCCTTTTTTATTATTACTTTTTACTTCTCAGGAAAGGCTTTGTAAAACAAACTATTGCTGCTCGAACGAAGATTTTTGTTACTGTTTATTCGTAATTATTTGGAGACAATGCGAGTGCCTCGTTCTTTGAGAGAGAGTTGACTGAAGTCATTAGTGGGCTTCGTTAAAGAAACCATAGTATATATCATCAATTAGCAAAAGCCTGACTCGGGTGAACCACAAAAAACAATGATTCGAAGGAAGCCCAGTAACTGAGAGATGTCACAAAAAAGAAAAAAAGACAGGCCCCAAAGGTATCTGCTTATTGTATGGTAGATAATAGAAGCCTAAGGGGCCGGGTAATAAATAAAGAAAGGCCCAAGAGGCCTCTGTCGTTTTGCATGGAGCCCTCTGATGTAAATTGATTTACTTAGTAGTGGGGCATAGGTGAGGTCGGCAATGGTAACGTGGAGGCGAAGCAGGTGATTAAAACCCGTCGTGTCTGGGGAGAAGAGTGAAGCGCATCTGGGTGGTGGCCAAAGCATAATGTTATATAAAGTCAGTGTTGCGTAGGAGGGATGATCAAGTTCTTCCAAACTTCAAAAAGCAAAAACTTATTTCTTCGACTCGACGATTCCTCTTGATCATTTCTCTCGTCTGCCTGCAGGTTCTATAATCATCGTTTCTCGCTTTTCTCGTTTCTGCTAGATCTGCCATTGCCTCTTTTGTTTCTGATCTACATTGCGATAAACTTTTTGCAGTCAGATCCGACTATCTCACTTTTTCTCATGTTTGTTTGTTTGTTTTCTCCTTTTGGTTGTATGATGAAATCCTTGATTCTGCAACTTTCCTACTAGCTAACGTCACGTCACGCCACGCCACGCCACGTGTGCTTTCACGTTTTTAAATTTCTAATTGATTCTTTTTTTCATAGGGACACTAAGTAAGGTTTAATTCAAGTAAATTTGCGCGTTGTTTGTATGGCTTTTCTGAGCTACAATAGCGTTGAGTGCAGTGCTGAACTTCAAAATTTTCTTTGTGCAGTAAGAGTAGCGTGGAGGTGGAGGGGAGAATGGATTCTGTTCGACGTACCTACACTATGATGCGAGGTCGTCACATTGACAAACGTGTTCCTTCCAAAGAGTTTCTCTCTGTTCTCGATAAAGCTGAAACTGCAGGTTCCTTTTAATCACCTCTTCCTTTTGAAAAATGTTGCCTGGAATGGAAAAAACCCAGAGTCATAAAAGAACCATGTCATCTTCCGACGTGTCAATAGTTAAAACATGTTGTTTTAAACAAATAATATGAAAAGATAGAAATTTCAGACTTGGATCTCAAAGTAGATAAAAACAATAAACCGTCACTCTATCACGTAAGAATCCGAGCTAAAAACTGAATGATTTTGTTAGATATAGTAGGCTTCATGAACTTCAGATTGCAGAGTTTAGCTTTTTAACCATGGATCTCTGCTCTGTGTTTGTGCCCTACCATTGTAATTTAGACTTACCTACGCACTACATTTTGGCATCTGTCGTATATAAACTGTGACTGTGAATTTCCAGTGACTGGGACGGGAAAAGATATCGGGAATCCTTCTTGGAAGCGATCTCTGCCTCACGTTTTCGTTGCATCCCTCACGTCGCTTCTATTCGGCTATCACCTTGGGTGCGTGCGTGCGAATTTAGACTAAACCATTCGATATCATAATCTTTATATAGACTCTGTTTCTTTTAATTCTATGTAAATGGGGAAGAATACAAAACTCATACTTCTTTTCTGGACGTAGGGTTGTTAATGAAACTCTTGAGAGCATTTCAATTGACCTTGGCTTTAGTGGCAACACCATCGCCGAAGGTATATAGCTTTATTTTTCTGTTTCTTCTGTCATCGTCTCTCTATCCTTCTGTCTGATCTTTTTTTTTCTTTCTTTCTGGTGGATGAAGGTCTTGTTGTTAGTACGTGCTTAGGTGGCGCCTTTATTGGATCTCTGTTCAGTGGGTTGGTCGCGGATGGTGTTGGGCGCCGTAGAGCTTTCCAGTTGAGCGCTTTACCAATGATTATTGGAGCGTCAGTGAGGTGATCCTTTTTTCTTCTGCTTAACCTTTTTTGGTTTAGGCTATTAGCTGTGTACTGTTGAACATGTATGTGTCAACTTATTTCAACATTTCAGATTTTTTTGCGTGCAGATTTCCTGCACTTTGTTGTCTAGGCTAGTCATTATGCAATCAGGGTTACATTTATTCTCACTGTGACTTTTTGGGTGGATTTGTTATTATGAGCAATTGTTTTTTTCCTTTTAACATATTTGGCCTCTAGTGCTCCCCCTTGGGTGGGTTTTCACTTATTCTAAGGTGTCTCTATAAAATAACGAGATCTGTGTGCTTACAAATGTATTGTTTGCAGTGCAACAACTGAGAGTCTTGAGGGCATGCTCCTGGGAAGGTTTTTGGTCGGAATTGGGATGGGCATAGGTCCTTCTGTTACGGCTCTCTATGTCACTGAGGTACTTTGTTCCTGGCATCCTGCATTTGTTTTTCTATGATCGCTACATGAAATTGCTTCCCCACAGACTGTTGATGTGAATATATTTTGATGCTATATTGGAAGCTTTATTCGCATTAGTGGATTTACCTAAAGTATACAGAAGGTTCTCTAGGCACATAACTTTCACTAACTGGCGTTATCAATACATCTTATTTAGAGCGAGGCTAACATTAATTTCACTTTGCAGGTGTCACCTGCTTATGTGAGAGGCACCTATGGAAGCTCTACGCAAATTGCGACATGTCTCGGGCTCTTAGGTTCACTATTTGCTGGAATCCCAGCAAAAGACAATTTAGGCTGGTAAGATATTGACAAGAAAATTTAACATTTTACCAAAAAAAAAAAAAAAGAAGATATTGACAAGAACTTGGGGAAAACAAGGGTGGTCTGTGCCAGCGAAGTTTAGGGCCTTAACCAAATATATCTTCTAGGTAGAATGCGTAAATTCAAAGAACATGGATCTTTGGTGTTTGGTTGAAATGCTGCAAAACTATAAGAATCCTTTCATCCTAGGTCTAAGTATTCTGCTACTAATTCATTTAGAATTCTACTTGAGAACCCGAATTGCAGGGAAAGAAATCCTGAAACTTCTAAGCTAGCAGATCACATGCTTTGGTCATTATTGACAAGACTATACCGTCTGGACATCTTGGCAGAACAATCAGCTAATAGGTTTCATGTACTTGATTGTCAAAGGTGGCGAATATGTTTTTGGATATCCACAGTCCCAGCTGTAGTCCTTGCTGTTTTCATGGAGCTCTGCGCCGAAAGTCCTCAGTGGCTTTTCAAGGTGAGCTTTTCTCATTTTAACCCACATAGCTCCTAAAGACATTTTCATAAACTACTTGATTTGTTGATTCTCTTCCCCTGTTTTACTCTCAGAGAGGAAGGGCAGCTGAAGCTGAAGTCGTGTTTGAGAAGTTACTGGGAGGGGCATACGTCAAAGCTGCCATGGCAGAGTTAATGAAGTCAGATAAGGGAGATGACGCCGATTCAGCCAAATTGTCGGAATTGCTTTTTGGGCGCAGTTTTAGAGGTATATGTTTTAAACCAACAAGATTGTGACAACTTATGGCAATTTTTTTTTATCTCAAATATTCCGGTATTGGTGTCTCTTGAAATACTAGATCTAGAGTTTGATTTCCACTGAGCCTAGACATTGGATGAAATGAGATTGGGATCGTCATAGAGTTGATTCATCTAGGCGGAGAATATGTTAGCTGGTTCAACTGGATCCCTAGACAAAAAGAGTCATTGTCATTTGCAAAAGACATATAAATGACATGTGAAGCCTCTAACTTCATTCATTTTACGTTTTAATTTCTCCGTTTGCAGTGGTTTTCATTGGATCTACCCTTTTTGCTTTACAACAGTTGTCTGGGATAAACGCTGTGTTCTATTTCTCATCAACTGTCTTCAAGAAAGCTGGTGTACCTTCAGCCTCGGCGAACATATGTGTGGGAGTATGCAACCTCTTAGGTATTCAAGTGTGACACAATTTTCCTTCGTGTTCACCATTATTGTCTCAGTAGATGAGTTGGTTGGATGGTAAATGACTTACACCTTTCGCAAAGATGATCATGGAAAGAAGAGATTCAAAAGTCTTCCTTTCAACATTTTGAAACTGTCATGTAAAATGATGACCTGTTTTTTAAGAACGAATGTAAACACCATTCATGCTGTCGTACAGGTTCTACTGTAGCAGTGGTTTTGATGGATAAGCTGGGGAGAAAAGTATTGCTTATTGGGAGTTTTGCGGGAATGGTAATACGGTTGAGAGCGAGAATCATCGCTATTTGAATTAAACATTGACACAGCTGATACTTTAACAGAGCTCTTCCATCTTTAACAGGCAGTATCGCTGGGTCTCCAAGCAATAGCATATACTTCGTTTTCATCAGCTTTTGGAACCTTGTTTCTCTCTGTCGGAGGAATGCTACTGTAAGTTTTCTGTAACATGTCAACTATATGATCAGTGGAAAGAGGGGTGGGTATATTGGTAAACTCGACGATGAAAATGCAGGTTTGTGTTGTCGTTTGCAACTGGAGCCGGTCCTGTTCCAAGTATTCTCCTGTCTGAGATATGCCCTGGTCGTCTTCGAGCAACAGCATTGGCTGTTTGTCTAGCTGTTCACTGGGTATGGCTTTTGTGAATAATTTTTCTTTTAGGAAATAGATTTAATGTTGAAACAATAATAAGCTTTGGAGAATGACACGCAACAACAGGTGATAAACTTCTTCGTGGGGCTGCTGTTTCTAAGAATGCTGGAGCAACTAGGTTCTGTGCTTCTAAATGCAATCTTCGGCTTCTTCTGCGTGGTGGCAGTTATTTTTGTGCAGAAGAACGTGATTGAGACTAAAGGGAAGAGCCTCCAAGAGATAGAAATTAGTCTGCTCTCTGCCACCCAGTGATTTTTTTTCTTCACATTGCTCTTCCGCCACTTTATGGGAAGTATAATATGTATAAGACTACTAGTATGGAAGTAGAAGTTGAGTAGTAAGTAGGCATCACATGTAAGGAAATGGATTTTACTAGCATAGCCGACATTCCAATTTGATTTTCTAATAAAGAAGACCGACCGGTTTACAACCTTTTTAATGTACAGAAGTTGTTCTTCTATCCCTAAAACTTGTTTCTTGCAGCTTTTATCCTTCACATGTTGTTTCTTTATTGTATAGCCTGTTTGCAAACACTCCTTCTAATCATGTTTCTGCTGTTTGCCTTATTTGTAATTCTTCCCCCATTCATTTGCCACTTGATACACCTTCCCGTTGTATGGCAACCACAGGCTCGTTACATCTAAGACACCTGAATGATGCTGCTGAAGCGCAGCGGGTCCTTATACAGTAGTAACAGTACCTGCCACAAGTCAACTGTAAGTAACAAATTTTAACACATACTCTGAAGTCGCCTATAACATCACTTCTGTCTTATCTAACTTCCCCCCACGAATCTTCAAATATGCAATCATATGAAATTACTACTTAGCTTCTAGTAGAATTTAATCATACTGCATATCTGAGGAGAGAGGTAAGGTAATGACCCTACTCTGATCCACTAAATTTGCAGAGGTTAAAACCATACCTGTGCTGGCAAGGCAGAGCAATAAATGGAGTTGCAGGATCCACTTGGCAAATGGGGCAAGCAACTGTATCCTCTTTATTGCTTGAGGACCTTTCCTTGGCAAATGGACTCAGAATGTTCTTAATAGCTGAAGAGTTGAGCAGCGGAAGAAGCAACAAAAGCATTTCCTGAATACAAGCAAACAAATCTAAATCTGAATGCCAAACAAAACCCAGGAAATGAGATCCAGCAAACAAGACAAATACTCATCAATTAGGCCAATCAGTTTTAAAAGAATTTTTATAAGCCCAAGGATGATACTCAGAATTGATAGAAGGTTCCTAAAACTTTCAAATTGATTATGGATCATGTGAAGAGGGCACAGAGAAGAAGACAGTACCGAAAATTCATTCCAGACAAGTTGGCGATTCATGTACTCGAAGCTGACAGATCGATTCATATGGGGACTCCTATAGACAAGCCTTGCTCTTAAAGCTTTTTCAATGAGGTTCCTATACCTGGAACAAGAAAGAAAAGGTAAAGCATGTGCAAAATCATCAACATCTTTCTGAACGTGATTTTGGAAGTTAATAAACGTGTTTCCTATAACTTTTCTGAATATCACAAGTCTCCAAACTAGTTTTGTTTTCCGCTGTAGCACTAAGAGGCTACCAGTAGATGTATTAGAAGTAGCACCGCAAAACAAGAGTTTGACAAGTCAATTTTGAGCAGATGTTTTAGGACTCAGTGAACAGCAAGACATTGATTTAGGTAGATCAATACAGTACAGCCTCATCAACTGAACCAGACATGAGTTGTCTGTCTCATAAACGCTACATGCATTCTGTTTGTCCTAGCGTTTAGTAACCATTCTTAGTGCATTCGATCAAATCAAATAAAATGGTTAATATCACTGTATGATATATGTAGACAAGATGAACAAGAGAATGTAGGGAACCTTACCTTCCGGTATAAAGAAATGACAAGAGGTTAAGAAAAGAAGCAGCTTTATAGATGCCTTCGATTCGTTGAATGAGGGTCCAAAGTCGCCTAGCCAATGGTCTCTGCTCAGAATCACCCCATCTACGGAAAGCAGAAAATGACTGCAAACGGGAGAAGAGGTACTGACCACCAACTGAGGCAACACAGTACCAAATCTTTTGAGGAGCAGAAAGTCCGGGGCCTTCGAGTCCCGTCCTGCCTACACGAAACAGAACATGAGTTAAGACAAAGTTAAAAAAAAAGAGGGTACTGAACTGAACTGAACTAATAAATAAATACCTTTGCCAGATAGTTCAGTAGCAGTAACTCGTTCATCTCTGTATCTAAGATTCATTAGAGCATTTCCAGGGGTAGGTTTATCAACCCAAATAGAGAATCTCCAAATGAGAAACTCAAGGAAAGCATCTAGCTCTGGTTCGTATTGAAACAGCATTCCTGGCTAAACAAAAGATGAGCAGTCGTGCAGTGATTTTAACAAAAAGAAAGACTTGAGGAAATTGATTGAATACCTTGGCCAAAGTGAAAACCTTAACCAACTGTTCCTTCAACATGGCAGACATTTCAACATCTAGCCGTGCAGCGTCGAACTGGTTCACTCTAGAGATTGCAACCGCTATAACTGACTGTAAGATTAACCACACAGACTATAAGTCAGGAGGTGAGAGAAAAAGGAAATAAAAAGATGAAATCCACAGAGAACAAACATACTCGGTGGGATGAGAGAAGCGATTGAGATTCGGGGAGCAAGCGGTGATGAGAACGAATCCAAGCATCGTCAGGAGGCGGAGGAGGAGGCTGAGGCGGCGTCATTGGTTGAAACGCCTGCGACTGCGACTGCGACCGTCTTATCCAATTTTCATAGCTTTTCTCTTCCGATATAGATCCGACAAGCTTTTTTTATTTGTTTTTTTTTCTTTTTTTTCTCTCTCTTATTGGGTATGCTTGCAAACTTCTATACTGATGGGCTTTTTCTCCCTCGTCTGTTTTTTCATTGGGTCCGTAAGAAGCCCATATATTAGGCCCGTTATCTTTCTTTTTACGAAGAAGGCCCATTAGTTACTGAGACGGCTATTTCATTAAGAAGGCCGATAATAGTTGAGAAAGGCTAGGGACGGTTACTAAATGCGATTGTTCATTTTATTTTTGTGACACTGATTAGCTCCTTGGTTTATTCTTTACGGTGCTATACGATTGTTTTGTGTAGAGTGATAAAACTTAGATAGTTAATGAAGAAAACGTAAGGTTAATAATAACAATATCTTAAAAGTTGGATGACAAAAAAAAAACGGAAAAATAGCAACGAACGAAAGAAAATGAAACAAATTAAAGCTATGGTTGGCAGCAGAAAAGAGCAACAAGAAGTGCAGCAGCAAAGGGAGTGAAGAAAGAGGCGAGCAGGGAGGAGGAAGCAGAAGCAGGATCAGAGTCAAATCCAGATGTAGAGGGAGAGCTAGCAGAGAGAGGCGACATGGATGGAGGCAAGGAAGCGTTGTGTTGATGATCAAGGTGGTGGTGGTGGTGAATATGCATCACTTCGACAATGAGACGCTGTCCGCTGGTGCAGTGGGCGTTGGAGCCGCTGATGAAGTAGAAGAGACCAGGACGATGAAGGAGAAACGTGCTGTTTCCATTGTCAAACGCTGTGATGGGATCGCTAGCGTTGCAGTGGTAGAAACCCCATTTGTCTACTTCCATCACTGAGTCCTTGTCGTACACAAACGCTGCACCCATTCTCTTCAGTTAATATATTCTCCCAAAAATTAAAAAATAGCAAAAAGTTTAAGACTCACAGAGAGAATCGCCGATGTGGAAGCGGTTGGTGCTCGCCCAGTGGCTGTAAACCGATGTATCATTCTGGAGTGGAACTCTCCACTCGAACTCGTCTCCAACCTTGAAAACTCTAGGACCCTCCGATGCTACTACCATAACGGAACACCGAACGCACAACAAAACTATCATTAGATTGCAATTAATAGACCGAGATATCATTTTCATCTTCTTCTTTAGTAGAACAAAAAAGACAAAAGATATGATGCTTGTTGTGTTTGAGAGGAGATGTGTTCTTACTTAGCTTTGAGTAAAATGGTTACAAGAGGCGTTTTTATAATGATGATGATGGGAGAAATAAGCATTACCTATATTGGCGGTTGAGTTGAGCAGTCCGAGTCGTGGAATGATTTTTTTGACGGTTACGGGTTTGAGGTTTCGTGCAGAGCAAGTCATGCCCCCCCTAACCTTCCGCTTTACCACGTCACCTTCATTTAATGACGTGGACCAATCAGCTTTCATCTAATCCGATTTTATCTCAAAACGCCGCGTTTTCCCGTGTGTGGCTTTTCTTATCGCGATGATGATGATCGGAAGTAATAGGGCGTTTATGATGTCGTCGGCGGCGGCGGTGACGGCGATGCAGACATCGAAAGGAGACTTGTTCAATCTGAAACCCAACAGCATCGTCGGGAAGAAGCGTGATGATCGGGCTTCGGTTTCTTACGACGCTACGAAAAGGAAGCTCCCGATTCTCCTCTTCGACGTGATGGACACCATCGTCCGTGACCCATTCTACCAAGATATTCCAGCCTTCTTCGGGTTTGAATCTCTATCATCTTACTCAATTTTTTAGCTCACCACTCGATTTGATTCCCTTTAAATCCATTGATTCTCTTAGAATGCCGATGAAGGAGCTACTAGAGTGCAAACATCCAACCGCATGGATCGAATTCGAAAAGGGATTGATTGATGAAGAGGAGCTTACAAGAAAGTTCTTCATTGATGGGAGGGACTTTGATTTGGAAGGTAAGATTCATCCCATCTCATCTGCTGCTACTACCCTTATCTCCTTTGATTCAAAAATATTATCAAGGCAACTCTTTTTTTGCAGGGTTAAAGGATTGCATTAGATCAGGATACTCTTACTTAGATGGCATGCAAGAGCTTCTTCAAACTTTGAGAGCTGATAACTTCGAGATTCATGCTTTCACTAACTATCCCATCTGGTTTCACCTATTTTCAACCTGTCTTTTTTTTATTAGTAATTGGTTATGTTTACTGTCTGAGACTCCTTTGTGTTTCTTCTCTCATCTAAGGTATAAAATGATCGAAGACAAGTTGAAGCTTTCAGCTTACTTGTCATGGACTTTTTGTTCATGTAATACAGGTAGTTACAACACACATCTCTTGCCATTTTTTTTACTACTTTATTGGTTTTATACAACTTTTTTTTTTAATTCAGGAAAGAGAAAGCCTGATCCAGAGTTCTATCTCAAAGTTGTGGAACATCTTGGAGTAGAACCTTGCGACTGTTTATTCATTGATGACAGGTTTGTATCTTTTTTTAAGTTAACTCATCTAAAGACAATTCATTTTTTTGACCTGAGGTAAGTGTCTGATTCGCAGGCCAAGCAACGTCAAGTGTGCAGTAGAGATTGGGATGCGTGGGTTATGTTTTGAGACTGCAGATTCGCTCCTTAAGGATCTCTCACATCTAGGGATCAACGTCTCTCTACCCAAAATTTGATTGGCTGTCTGTAATTTGTCTAGTAAAATACACTCGTAAAAGAACAATACATTTGTTTCGGGATGCAAGTGATCATAATAATAATAATTAAGAGTATCTCTTAGATTATAGTATAAACTAAAGCAACAAGAACAGAGAGACTAGAGAGTGGAGAGTACAAGGACATTAAAGAGGGAAGAGGAGGCGAGAAAGATGAAGGAGAGCAAGACTAGGAGGAGGGAGAGGGCGACGTGATTGCAGAATGAAGAAAGGGTCTTGCAGAAGTCAGGGAGAGGAGTGTGTTTGATGCCGGTTTTGTTCAGGTTTGTAACTCCAATACCGGCTGATCCAGCGCTCATTATCAAATAGCTGAAGAGCTACACACACACCCACACACACAACAAAGTACATGAATGGATTATAATCTAGACGACTAGCAACTGGAGAAAGGGGGAGATGAAGAAACCTGATCGGAGATGAAGCAAAGCCAAGCTTGGGAACGGGAGGGTGTGATGGGTGATCCAGTGAGGAGCCTGTAAATTCCTAGACAGAGGTGGAACAGCGAGTAGAGAATGGTCACCGTGCATGCCCCCACCACATACCTTACACACCAAAACCACTCTTTATTATAATCAAAGTGGCGCACACAATAATGTCATGTTGTTGTTAGGTTCATGGTTATATTTTCTGTTCACCGAAATTTCTGGCATCTAAAATACACATTTTCACTCTTTTTTTCTTTCCTCCTCTAGATTCTATAATGCATCCATATTTAAGGGACTAAAAAATGGAAGAAGAAGAAGAAGACTTACTGGTAGGAGGGAGAGAAAGACCAGCTGGAGTTGAGAGTGAGCGGGAAGCCATAGATGTCAGCCACACCTTTCTCTGTTGCCATCAGCATTACAGCCATAGCAGTGGCTGAAGCAGCTAAGCAGCCTCCTCTGAGAGACACCTGCACCCCTTCCCTCCTCCTCCTCCTCTTCTCGGCCACTTCCTCCTCTCCACTTCTGTTCATTTGATCTACCTTTTTAACTTCTTCTTTTTTTGTTCTGCCCTCTACTCTAATCTATGAAAAGCACAATCAAAAACTCACTCGTTCTTATACTAAGTAGTCCCCTTTTCTCATCCACCTTTTTCGTGTTGCTTCCTCTTCTCCTCTTTCATTCTCTTTTTGTTTATATAATTCTTATTAAATATACTTCTTTATGTTCCTTACAAAAAAAAGACGAAAACTGTGAATCCCCCATATTTCAAGCCATATTCCTTCCTTTCTTGTGTATATATTTTGTAGAAAGATAGAAAAATAAAACATCTCTGTTGGGACTTGCCAGGTACAATTAGCGTGCTTACATGTTCTCTGCAAATTCAAATTACCCATTTTTGAAAGGCATTTTTATTTTACTTTCTTATTTGTTTTCACACTTGCCTTCATTCATCATGATACCTTTTGAACAACTGGGATAAGAGTAATATCAGGAATCACAATTTAAACTTAAATATGTCCTTGCCTTTCAAGTTTCAGAAGAAACAGAATCCCACGGCAAATGGAAATTGAGACAACCAATGAAAAGTGGACACGTGTCCGAAAGAGCATCTAGTGTTTAATTACCATACTTGTAAAATATACATTATACATTGAGTGTTTCAAAAAAAAAAAAAAAAAAACATTATACATTGAATGTTGTTGGCACACACTTGACCAGTTGGATCAGGAATATCTTACTTTATTAGGGTATACAATTGTGTATTAGGTACGATAAAATTAAACGTTATGATAATGATTATATTAGAGAAATCAAGCGAAGTTATAAATATATATTACACCATATATATATATTGAAAGAAAGAGTGAAATGGTTAATTAAGGTCTCTGGTGATGGCAGGAATACAGCTTGAAGTGCGGGAAATGGCAGGCTTATTGTGAATAGTACTAGACATGGGTTTAGGGCTGATAGACTGACCCCTCGTGCTTTTCCTGAGCATATCTCTCATGGCCTCAGCTTGAAACAGAGCTGGATACTCCCTCCCAAGCTTGTTAAACCTTAGGCATGCACTCATGTGTTCCTTCAAGGCCCCTTCTAGCCCATTCTCTTCCTTCTTCTCTCTCTCCTCCTTCACCGCCTCTGAGCAGAGACCGCAAATCCACTTCCCCAAGAACTTCTCCCTCACCTTCTCTATGTACTCCATGGTGCACTCCTCCCTCATCCCGCAGCACTCACACTTTGCCTTCTCCACCTCTGTTATCGTCCCCAGTCCTTTCTCTTCTCTGTGGAAATTCAATGATATGTCTGATAGGGTCCTATGCAGTGTTTCCTTCGCTAGCTTTGGTGGCGGCGGAGGCTTTACCACGATTCCACTCACGCTCTTCCTTCTACCGTTTGGTGCCATCTAATCTTCTTATCTATTTTTTTTTTAATATTATTCAGTATAGCTATATATGTATGTTCTCTGAAGGTTTTGTATTTATAAGCAGTCAAGATATTCATGTGTGGTTCAGCATTGCCATCTCACGTACGTGCCCATGCAATAGCGACTTCCTTTACAGCTTTACTTTATTTTTTTCTTTTACTTTTCGCAACTATACTAATTAATGAAGCCACCAAGTGATCACTAATTCACGTGTTTCAAAATTACAATGCAACTGGCAGCTAGCTACCTTTAACTACAACTCAACTCTTTATAGCTGTGTATTGATCTATAATTATGAGATATAAAATTATATACATGTGATAAAATATAAACAAACACGCGGTTTAGTTTTTTTTTGTTAGTAGATTCATATGTCATTGTGAGCCAAACGTACGTGAATATATATACAGACCTCAAGAATCGTGTGGACGTAAGTAAAAGGAACGATATGGATCCCAAAGACAGTGATAGGTCACGTGTGTGTTTGCGTGTAGGTTTTCTCTAACCACACAAAACAGAGGAACAGCATGGACTCGAAGAAGACCACTCATGATGAATTGAAACTTGAGACTTGCAAATATTTTCAATTCCAAAAAAGTGAGGGGTTGTTTTAAATTTATTTATGCGATAACTTGTAAAGTGGTGGAGATCACGTGCATACATATGTTGTATTAGATGCTACGTTCAGGGTTCACCACAAACTCTATATTTGCTGTCGTCTTCATTGCTTTGTTAACTATAGTTACATGCACCTTTAAGAAAAACTCTATATTATATATAGTTTTACTTGTTTACATGTATATTATAGATCAAAATACATATATACACTGTACGCTTCCTTGTTGTGAAATATTAGAAAACGAGTATATGTTTCTAACGCCAAATCTTGCGTAATATTGCAAAGTATCTATCTGATGCTTGTTAGTGTCAACTGTCAAATATCTACCTCTTCCATACCAATTCAAATTTGCACAGTAATATTGCATTGATGGATAAAGGCTTAAAGGAGCCTGACACACTTTGTTTATAATGGAAATTAAAAAAGATAGCAAGAAGTGTGAAATAATCAAGAAAAGAAGAAAGGGAGGAGGAGTGTGAGAATGAGAGCAAAGAAGAGCTGTTGGTAGATGGAAATGGTATTCTTCTTCTGATAATGATGAGTCATTTTTGCCGCATCACTGCGAAGAGCAGTCGTTGTAGTAGTAGTAGCAGCAGCAGTAGCAGTGTAGAGGAAGGAAATAGAAACGAAATGGCGAGGAAGAGATGCATGAGGTACTGATCTGTGAAGAAGAGGCCTCCCCACAACAGCCTTAAACCTCCCACTCCAGCCTTGATCTCCAACCGTCACCACTACTGCATCTGGACGTGGGGAGAAGGAGAACCAACCTCTCTTGGAATAGACATGGAACTCTGCATGGCAGAAGCTGAGACACAAAGAATGTCTTTCATCATACCCTCTTATCAGCATCCTTATTGCTTCTTCCTCCTCCTCACACCCTTGTGATTCGATTTGGCTATTATGCTTCTTCACGTAGCAAACCGTTACACCTTCTTCTTCTTCTTCCTCTTGGCTTCTCCCTCCTAACTTTTCTCTAATCGCCTTTCCTATCCTCTCTGCCTCTCCCATTAACTCCCTGCATGAATCTTTCATATTAGTTCCCTTTCATTCTTAAAGTCCTAATAGCTAGCTTTTCTTGACATACCTCAAATCTGAATTACAAGCATCATCAGCGACATCTTTATAAAAAACGAACTCCTGATCTGTCTCATCTTGGAAAATGGTTTTGTCAGCAACGGCTCTCACCTTAGACTCGGGAACACCGTGATTGATGAGCTGAAAACAACCGATGGTGGCGATGGCATCCATGAGGAGGAACGAGGAGGAGCCTAACCGGAGGAAATCAAAGGTAGGAGGGTTCAGAAGGAGTCTGTGCTTGGGGAAGACTTTGTCGGGCAATACAAGATTTGGGACTCGACCACACTTATCCAAGAACTCCGAGAGGACGTCTTCATTGGCCGTGAAGGAAGACCGGCGGCTTGATGCCACGGGAGAGGGAGGAGGAGCTCGGAAATCAGGAGATGGAACTCCCATTTTTGCTTAGTTAGTTTAGTACTTACTACTACATATGTATATTTTTCAGGCTTAATAATAGTAGAGGAAAGGATCACTGAACAAAAGAAAAAGGTTTGCTAAATAAAGCAAGAGCATAATGATGAGATGCAATTCTATTGTTTGCTTTTTTTCACACTCTCTTTCTTATATATACATTATGATTGTATATCTACTTTTTTCAACTTTCTCATTTCCGTTCCAGCGATATTGATCATACATTCATACTATTACTCAGGATGTGTATATTCGTCAATGGACCCAACTTGGGCCTTAATTTTCATTTTTCTTGGATCTCCGGTAATCTAGCAAACGGGCTTTTATCGATTCATGATATATCGTTTTACAAGAAAAAAAATCAGAGGTTGATGAATGATACGGCTACAGCTGTCTCTTACATTCAATCATATTTAAGTTAATAATACAGTACCATTCTTCTTCTGGGGTGGGGGTGTCAGTCCTGTATTTTCTCTATTTTTAACACCTTGCATTCGATTCACGTGCGCGTATTTTGGGTTGCAAGAAGAAAATTGTTTTTTATTTATTTATCTTGTTTTGTTCTGGAAAACGGAAAATCACAGTTTCTTAGAAAATGGTAAAAGGGGAGGAAAAGTTTAAGGCTTATTTGTGAAATAACAAAAAAAGGTTTTGCAGAGAGATAAGGAGAGAATAGAGAAAAAATGATATAATTTTGGTTAGTTAGAGTAAATAACGGGGGGTTTTGGTTAATAAGTACAATTTCCAAAAGTTAATGTTTGCACACAAAAAATGAAAAAAATTATAGGACTCCCAATTGTGAATTCGTGAGAGATTGAAAAAGGAATTAAAAAGTCTTTATAGACTTACTTAAAAACAATGTTTGTTTGACTTTTCTCTTTCGCTTGCAAAAACTCTCTATTTGATCTGTGGACCACGTCAGCCATCCTGGCTTATAAAACCCTTACCTGTAAACTAAACCCTACAAAGTCATTTACTTTAGAATTCTAGAAGTAGATAATGATGCTTTTTTTTTGTGTTTCAAAAAATAATAATAATAATAATAATGATGCTTTTCAGATTATCGCTGATTCCAGTCTTCCCCAAATGTCTTGATTGACTCATTCATACGCAACTTCTCAAATTCCAGAACACAATGACCTTCTTTTGTTACACCAGAACAGAATGACTTAATAACAACCACTTCCTCTTCTAGAGTCTTTCTCTTTTTCTTTCTTTCTTTTACCTTCCACTTACTCACTGGAACTTGGGGGTCCTCTCCTCTTGTTGTTAGAACAAGATTATCAGTAACAAACTGTGACAGTTTCTAAAAGAAAAATAACACTAGTATTGTAGCTAAATATTTATTTTTTATTTTTTAAAAATAATAGAACTAATAATCAAATACTCTCTCCGTTCCATTAAGATGGATGTTTTGGTGCTTTTACACATACAATATAACCTCTTTAAATTAATACTCTATAAATTAATATACACTAAAAATCTCTATAAAATAATATAGTTTTATAGTGCTAAATTGAGTTTTTGGTTCAATTAGTATATCGATAAATTAATAATCTCTATAAATTAATAAAAAATATAGTTTTGGTGTAGTCCCAACATTATTAATTTATAGAGGTTTCACTGTATTAAGAAAACACATTAATTATACATCGGTTTTAGAAATTATCAAATTCCAATGCATTTTAACCAATAGTATTTCAATAAATTCAATTAATTTTATTGAAATTTACAATTTTTGTATAAAAACATAAAAAATACATTTTTGTGAAACAATTTATTTTTGTAAAACATTTATCTTAATGGAACGGATGGAGTAACAAATATGTATTAAAAGTTTCTAATTAGAACTTTTGTCTTTTCTCTTGCATCTGTTTTCATTAAATTTATTTTTGTTGGTTCTAAGATATTGTCCAAAGTACTTGCCTATGGCCATGCTATCTTTTGTTGACTTTGAAGATAACAGAACTGATTAGTTTAGTAAGGAAATGTTCAATTATTACGTATATGATAGAGATGAAAATAATAAAATAAAATAGAAAGGGCGTAAGATAGCCGCCATCCTCAGTCAGCACCCCAGATTTGAATAATATGCCTCTTGCGCATTTAACGACAAAGACTATATTTATTTTCTTTCCAAAGAAGAAAAAATATACACTGAGGAAATATCATGGAAAAGTCCACATTGACGTTCCTTCTTCACTGCCTATTTATCCATTTTCTAATCCCATCCTCCTCTCTGCATCCTTCTCTCTCTGTTTCTCAGACTTGTTCTTTAGATCAGATTAGCCTCTAAAAGACCCAAACTTCACTTTCTACCAAGACAACCAGATAGAGAGAGAGAAGTTCAGTCAGGGATGGATTACAACCCAAATCTTCCGTTTGGAGGAGGAGGAGGTGGTAGTATGCGGCGAAGCATCAGCAGAAGCGTAAGCAGAGCCAGCAGAAACTTCGAAGACATCTTTTCCTCCGGTTCTAGACGCACACAGTCCGTTAACGACGACGAAGAGGCTCTTAAATGGGCTGCCATCGAGAAACTCCCCACCTACAGCCGTCTCCGCACCACTCTCATGACCTCTGTCATCGAAGACGACGTCTACGGCAACCAGCTCCTCAGCAAGGAGGTCGACGTGACGAAGCTCGACGGAGAGGATCGTCAGAAGTTCATCGACATGGTCTTTAAAGTCGCTGAGCAAGACAACGAGCGGATCTTGACCAAGCTAAGGAACAGGATAGACAGAGTCGGTATCAAGCTACCGACGGTAGAGGTGAGGTATGAGCACCTGACTATAAAAGCTGACTGTTACGCTGGTAATAGATCACTTCCCACGCTTCTTAACGTGGTGAGGAACATGGCGGAGTCTGCTTTGGGAATGATTGGGATTCAGTTTGCTAAGAAAGCTCAGCTGACTATCCTTAAAGATATCTCTGGGAGTATCAAACCTGGAAGGATGACGCTCTTGTTGGGTCCTCCTTCTTCTGGTAAGACCACTCTTCTCTTGGCGCTTGCTGGAAAGCTTGACAAAGCCCTTGAGGTCTCTGGTGATATCACTTACAATGGTTACCGCCTTGACGAGTTTGTTCCTAGAAAAACCTCTGCCTATATTAGCCAGAACGATCTCCATGTTGGTATCATGACTGTTAAGGAGACTCTTGATTTCTCTGCTAGGTGCCAAGGTGTTGGTACCCGTTACGGTAATAACAACAAATCTTGATTTTTCATTTTGTTTTGTTTTGTTTTATTTGTGTGCTCTTGTTGAATGAATGAATGGGATTCTGCTCTTGCAGATCTGTTGAACGAGCTTGCAAGGAGAGAAAAGGACGCTGGGATCTTCCCTGAAGCCGATGTTGATCTGTTCATGAAAGCCTCCGCTGCTCAAGGGGTTAAGAGCAGTCTTATCACTGATTACACTCTCAAAGTGAGCCCCTCTCTCCTTATTTAGAATTTGTTTAATTCATTTTTTTAAAAATATGAATTCTAGGAGTGTAAGCTGTAGTGATTGTTTTGCTATTGTTGTGGTGGCACAATACTAATAACTCTGATTCTTTGGAACAGATTCTGGGGCTTGACATTTGCAAAGACACAATAGTTGGAGATGACATGATGAGAGGTATCTCAGGAGGTCAGAAGAAACGTGTCACAACTGGTGAGATGATTGTGGGGCCTACTAAGACCCTTTTCATGGACGAGATTTCCACCGGTCTTGACAGCTCCACCACTTTCCAAATCGTCAAGTGTCTGCAGCAGATCGTCCACCTCACAGATGCCACGGTGCTCATGTCTCTCCTCCAGCCTGCTCCAGAGACCTTTGATTTATTCGATGACATCATCTTGTTGTCCGAGGGACAGATCGTGTACCAAGGACCAAGGGACCACATTCTCGACTTCTTTGAGAGCTTTGGGTTCAAGTGTCCTGAGAGAAAAGGAACAGCTGATTTTTTGCAAGAGGTCACCTCCAAGAAAGACCAGGAACAATACTGGGTGGACCAGAACAGACCCTATCGATACATTCCAGTTTCAGAGTTTGCCAGCAGATTCAAAGCCTTCCACGTCGGAAAGCATCTTTCCAACGAGCTCTCTGTACCGTTCGATAAGTCTCGTGGCCACAAAGCATCTCTTGTCTTTGACAAGTACTCAATCTCAAAGATGGAGCTTCTCAAGAGCTGCTGGGACAAAGAGTGGCTGCTCATGCAGCGTAACGCCTTTTTCTACGTCTTCAAGACGGTTCAGATTATCATCATCGCTGCAATCACGTCTACACTCTTCCTCAGAACCGAACTGGACACGAACAACGAGTCTGATGCCAACCTCTACATAGGAGCATTGCTGTTTGGAATGATCATCAACATGTTTAATGGTTTTGCAGAGATGGCTATGATGGTCTCGAGGCTTCCTGTGTTCTACAAACAGAGGGATCTCCTGTTTTATCCATCGTGGACGTTCACACTTCCCACTTTCCTGCTCGGGATTCCAACCTCAATCTTTGAATCAACAGCATGGATGGTGGTGACTTATTATTCCATAGGTTTTGCACCAGACGCGGGACGATTCTTCAAGCAGTTTCTCTTGGTGTTTCTGATTCAACAAATGGCTGCTGCACTCTTTAGGTTGATCGCTTCTGTGTGCAGAACCATGATGATAGCTAATACAGGTGGTGCTCTCACTCTACTTCTCGTCTTCTTGCTTGGTGGCTTCCTTCTTCCACGAGGTGAGATTCCTGACTGGTGGAGTTGGGCCTACTGGATATCTCCTCTCACCTATGCTTTCAACGCTCTAACCGTCAATGAAATGTTTGCTCCTAGATGGATGAATAGACGGGTGAGTTGCGTTGCTTGCTTGCTTTATTCTGTTTTTGTATATCATAGTTAAGTAGTCTCACTTTTTTTCTTAAACTGTGTAGTCTTTCGACAACAGCACAAGGCTGGGAACCATGGTGCTTCGTAATTGGGATGTCTACCATAATAGAAACTGGTACTGGATTGGTGTTGGAGCTTTGCTTGGTTTCACAGTACTCTTCAACCTTCTTTTCACTCTTGCACTTACCTATCTCAACCGTAAGTTTTTATGGCGTTTTATTATATGCATCATCACCAAGCGTAAACAAGAGACTAATAGTGTACATTGTTAACTACAGCTCTTGGGAATAAGTCAGCTTTACTTCCAGAAGAAGAAAAGGAAGACTCGTCGGATCCAATGCGTAGATCTCTATCTACGGCAGATGGAAACAAACGTAAGTATATATATATCTTCTTGATATGTGCTTAGTTGTTTCTTTCCTTTCCTTTTCTATTTTTTTTTGTTTGTCTCATTATTCTGTTCTACTATCAGGAGAGGTTGCAATGGGAAGAATGAGTAGGAATGCAGATTCTGCGGGTGAAGCATCCAGTGGTGGAGCCGCTAAGAGAGGAATGGTTCTTCCTTTCAGTCCTTTGGCTATGTCCTTTGACGATGTTAGATACTATGTTGACATGCCTGCGGTAACCATCCTCTCTTTTTCCTCCTTTGAGAAATCTTTACCATAACAAATATATAAACTAATATTAATTGATTTGTACAGGAAATGAGAGACCAAGGAGTTACAGAAAACAGACTACAACTACTTAAAGGTGTGACAGGTGCATTTAGACCAGGAGTCTTGACAGCGCTCATGGGGGTGAGTGGTGCAGGCAAGACAACACTAATGGACGTTTTGGCCGGAAGGAAAACAGGAGGATATATCGAAGGAGATGTCAGAATATCAGGATTCCCAAAGGTTCAAGAGACATTTGCTAGAATCTCAGGGTACTGTGAGCAGACTGATATTCACTCCCCACAAGTGACAGTCAGAGAATCTCTGATTTTCTCTGCTTTCCTCCGTCTTCCAAAAGAAGTCAGCAAAGAAGAGAAAATGATGTTTGTGGACCAAGTGATGGAATTGGTAGAGCTGGACAGTCTCAAGGACTCCATCGTGGGTTTACCAGGTGTCACGGGTCTTTCCACGGAGCAGAGAAAGAGATTGACAATCGCAGTGGAGCTTGTAGCCAACCCTTCCATCATCTTCATGGATGAGCCTACTTCAGGGCTGGACGCCAGAGCAGCAGCTATTGTGATGAGGGCAGTGAGGAACACAGTGGACACAGGAAGAACCGTGGTCTGCACCATCCACCAGCCGAGCATTGATATCTTTGAAGCTTTTGATGAGTTGATGCTGATGAAGAGAGGAGGACAAGTGATCTACGCAGGTCCATTGGGTAGAAACTCTCACAAGGTGGTGGAGTACTTCGAAGCTTTTCCTGGAGTGCCCAAGATTCCCGACAAGTATAATCCAGCCACTTGGATGCTTGAAGCCAGCTCACTAGCCGCAGAGTTAAAGCTTGGAGTTGACTTTGCTGAGTTGTACAAGTCATCCGCATTACACCAGTAAGTTGACCTTTCTTTCTTTTTCTTTTTTTTGAGGATAATAAATAATGAATTATATACTAAAAAATGAAAATGATGGTTGCAGGAGAAACAAAGCATTGGTGAAAGAATTGAGTGTACCTCCAGCAGGGGCCTCTGATCTCTACTTTGCTACACAATTCTCTCAGAACACATGGGGACAGTTCAAATCATGTCTATGGAAGCAGTGGTGGACTTATTGGAGATCCCCTGACTACAACCTTGTCCGCTTCATCTTCACACTGGCAACATCACTCCTCATTGGTACCATCTTCTGGCAAATAGGAGGTAACAGGTCCAACGCAGCGGACCTGACGATGGTGATAGGAGCTTTGTATGCTGCGGTTGTCTTTGTTGGTATAAACAATTGTTCCACGGTACAGCCAATGGTGGCAGTCGAGAGGACTGTGTTCTACAGGGAAAGAGCAGCAGGAATGTACTCAGCTATGCCATACGCCATCTCCCAAGTCACCTGTGAGCTTCCTTATGTCTTGATTCAGACCACTTACTACTCCCTCATCGTCTATGCCATGGTTGGGTTCGAGTGGACAGCTGCCAAGTTCTTCTGGTTCCTTTTTGTAAGCTACTTCTCCTTCCTTTACTGGACCTATTACGGCATGATGACTGTTTCCCTCACACCAAACCAGCAAGTCGCTTCCATCTTCGCTTCAGCCTTTTACGGCATTTTCAACCTCTTCTCGGGCTTCTTCATCCCAAGACCAAAGATCCCCAAGTGGTGGATATGGTACTACTGGATCTGCCCTGTCGCATGGACCGTCTATGGATTGATTGTGTCACAGTATGGTGACGTGGAGACACCTATCACCGTCCTCGGAGGACCTTCTGGACTCACTGTTAAGGAATACATTAAGGACTATTACGGGTTCGAGTCTGACTTTATGGGACCAGTTGCTGCCGTCCTAGTAGCATTCACAGTCTTTTTTGCCTTCGTCTTTGCCTTCTGCATAAGAACTCTCAACTTCCAGACCAGATAAAAACCCTCAACATCTTTTTCCTTCTGTATCCTTGTGATTGATATATGCATATGCTCTCTTTTCTATGTATTCTAGAGTCTACGTATTTATTTTAATAATTTGATTAAATACCTTATATAGATGATGACAATGCAGATGTATAATAAACTCTCACCTTTGTTTTATTTTGGTTGAATTTAAAACCCAACTTGTTTTTCTTTATTTCTGTTAGAGGAAGGTTGATCCAAAATCCGCCTTTTGAGCTTATGATAACGTAAGACTTTCATATTCATCACCATTGGTCTATAGTGAATGACTATCCAGCCATTGGTTCCATTATACAGTTTCGTTGGCATTTAGCAAGAAAGTTTATCACTGTCATTTTATGAGCATCTTGCAGTATGACTTATATAGTAGACAATAGAAAAATCACAGTTCAAGGCCATGATTATGGATATTTGGATCTTCTTGATTACAAAGATATTACAGTGCAGAAGCCATGATATCAACAAGTCGAAACTCACATCTATAGATATAGCTAGGTTGCATTCTTAAGACCACAGTGAACTTGTGAATCAGATGCTTGAACTTGATAACACTGAGTCAAGGAAAACATTTTAATGGATTCGTATTCAAAGATCATATATATCATAGCATTAAGGAGACACGCAATAATAAAACCAGAGGAGGAGTGAAAGGGAAAAGGACCAAAGGCAAAAGATAAGGCAACCACAGAATCGAAATGACAAAACACATACGGTAAAAACTTTGAGCTGTTTATCCACTTTTTATTCATAAATAAAAAGGCCAAGGTTTTCTTTTGCATCATTGCATGTCTAAGGAGTTCTACAGCAATACATATTGCAAATAACCTCGTCTTGCAAGTATATATACATACAGTTAGCAATTCAGTTGCGTGGTTAGTTTGCAGTATATTTTAAAACTTCTCACAAATTCTAAACGTCGAGCTGCCAAAGCCTCTATTTCACAAGTTAATAAGTTTCTTGCTCATAACAAGCTATCTTCCCATATTCGATGCACTGTCATAAGAAAATGAATAAAGTGCATTAGAACATCATTATCCGGGTCTCTTAAGGAAGTCTATTGCACTGTTCGCGGGTTCTATGACACGTGTCGGCCCGCGATTAGTTTTTAAAAAAAAATCAGACAAATAAAAAAAAATATAAAGATGACCTTAACTATTAGCTGTACCATTATCACAACAAGCTTTCATTTCCCCTAGCACAATAAATGAATGAACACTAGAATTGTAGGTGGTCCAGTATACGTGATTTCTGTCTTCTATCACCAATACAAAAACTATGGGCCTACATATTGGAAAGCAGTGTTACATGAGAAAAAAGACGAGATTGAGAAATAGAAGTGTATGGTGCTCATTAATTCGTCAATGTTCCATCGGATGGTGTGGCCTGTGGGGGTAATATGTTAGTTAGAATTGGCTAACCTCAACAAGAAAAATGTGCAGCGCGCTCTCCTCTTCACTTCTCTAGAAAACAACAAAAAAGTAACGTATCAATCTTCGCTTCTATTCTAACCAGACGATATAGTTTTTATTCGAAATGTTTTTTTTTTTGTGAAAGAGATTAACAATTTTATTCGCAATGCTTGTTAGGTTATCTGAAAAATGATCATGATTCCAGATCAACCACACAATAAGCTGGTACGTATATTTCTAACAATCATATCCAAATTGACGGTGTTTGCGTGTAACTAACTTCACACTATACATAAAAAAGTAACTTCATACTGCGCACCAATATACTGTATATTCATATATCTATGAACACGTATGGTGAATCTCTATATATACTTCTTCTCCACATCTGGTAGCTATATATGATGGCTATAAATATGTATATATATATATATAGCTTTAAAAAAAACTATGTATATTTTCACCAAAAAAAAACTAGTATATATAAATATGCGTTAACGCATTACCAAGAATCCTAAAAAGTATTTTCCTAGAAATATTTCAATAACATTTAACGAATTTAGATATCATGATGTCGTTTAAATGGTCTATGTAATTGTTTTAGTACAACACCAAAATATATATATATATATATATAATATATATATATATATATATATATATATATATATTTGTAATGGTTTGTGCTCGTTTGGTCGTTGCGATACCATGCAGATTTAAATTATCTTGTAGACATATTTTGTGATTAAGTTTTCACATTGATACGATTAGTCTTACGTTTCACCTTCTTTTTTGTCTTACATTTCATCATATTCTGCATTTTAATGTATTAAACGTAATTTCTATCGACATTTCTAAAAAATGTGTTTTAATAAATGTGTATTTTAGTGAGAGTTTTAATCCATTAGTTGGTGTATTACATATATATCGATTAGTGATATTTTAGAAAGAACAAAAATGTGGAAACAAGTATAAAGAGAAGACAGAACCTATCAAAAATGAAGCCTAGTTTAAAAAGAAAAAAAAAATCCAATAAAAACAAAGAAAAAAATACATCAAAAAGAGGAATACATACAAAAACTAACATGAAAGAATCATTTAAAACGTTTTCTTTTATAGAATTGGTTTGAAATCAGTTGTATTATATATAATATAAATAATAAATAAAATATATAGAAAATTTAATAAAATTTATATTAAAATTCATGAAGAAAAGCACCTTTACATTTTAGATGACACACAAGCAATACATCAATTATTTTGTTTTGATTTTAAGGTAAATAAGTTTTTATACAACTGTAACAAACTTTAGAGATTACATTATAAAGGGCTGACCGGAAATAGAAGGGAAGAGGATTACATGAATCTTCTTCCTTAGGGAGCATCTCAGTCGGAGTGTAACATCCCTTTCACAAGCAAACCCCGGCGCATCAAGCTCAGTTTCCTCAAATCATCGTCCTCTCCACCAGATTCCGATTTTTCTATCCGGTTTAACATGTGATTGAAGAAGCACCGCACTATTTGCTCCTGCTTTTTAAAGTTCCACCTATATTGGAGGGGGGGGGGAGAGGAATCTTAATTAAATTGAATTAACTTTGCTATCTGTCCAAAAGGAAACAGTTACCCTACTTCTTTTAAAAATGTTAAACATAAAATGAGGAAAATGCATATACAAAATTCAATGCAAAACTTTATTTCTTTTAAAATAGAATAATTTTATTAGTTTTACTCAAACTGTATTTTATTTTAGAATAAAAAAACAGAGTAGTAAACAAAACAAAAAATTACTCTATTTATATAAAAAATGAAATGAGTTAGAACATTTTTTTTATTTCACACTCTATTTTAAAATAAAATATAAAGTCATATTGGAAATACTCTAAAACATCATCTAAAATACAAATTATAGCATTATCTAACATGGTATCTATGCAAATTTATGTATCCTCTAGGCAAAAGGAAAAGTCATGTAAAAGGAAAAGTCATCTAACATATTATTATTATTCTTCTTATTATTACTATTATTATTATTATTATTATTATTATTATTATTATTATTATTATTATTTGGTAAAAGTAGTGAATGAAGATGAATTATAATCACATATTTTGTTGATCATAACATTTTTAACTACATTCTATATTTTATTTTAAAATAAAGTTTGAAAATGCTTTATTTATATTCTATTTTATTTTATAATATAAGAAAAATAGATTTACTGTAAAATTTATTTATTATAAAATTATTTCATTTTTAAGGAAAAAAATAGAGTTTTACTCTTATTAACGATTTTAGAATCTAATTAGTGGAATAACTCTTTAAAGACCTATTGGAGTGACAAACAATTAGGTGGATAAAATAGAAAATAAAATGTAGACAATTTTGATGGTTTGATATTTTTGATTTTTAGAAAGGACAAAATTAGGATAATATCCAGACTTGTATAAAGAGATGAAGCTGGGATGGAGAAGATGGTAAGCGAAACAGAAGCAAATAGATTAAAAAAAAAATGTTTTGTAAAGAGTCGTCGACGAGTCTCCAGACTTTAAGCATAGCAAAGAGCGTCAGCTCTCTGTTCCATAAACCATCACCACTCATCAACCCCATCTGGACAGGACGTCGAGACAAGCTGTGTCGTCGTCAAAACCTCGGTGGACGATGTAAGGTCACGGCATCACAGTCAAGTAGTGAGCAGAAAGGTAACATAGTGAAAGAAAAAGTTAAAAACATCAAAGTAAAGGGATTCATAAAGGCAGAAGAAGGGACGTTGCTGGAGGGTCTAGGTTGGTCGAGACCTCTCGATGACATTGCAGATATTTCGGGCAGATCACTGCTCGTTGAGCTTATTTCCGCCGAGACTGACACCCGTGAGTAGCTAATTTATCAAACAAATATTTTTCTTTAAAGAGTAGATTAATTAATGCAACCATGGCTCAATTTATAGTTAATAACGATTATAATTAACCCCCCAAGTACACACATGTCAGGGACGCTGATGGAGAAGAAACCGGTAGAAGACTATGCACAACGTGTATGGTTCGAAACCCCTGATGAGAAGTATGAGTGCGTGTTTGACATGCCTGAAGACTTTGGAACCGTGGGGGCAATCAGGATACAAAACCAGCACCACAGAGAGATATTCATCAAGGACATGGAGCTTGAGTTACCCAGCGGGACCGTTACGTTTGCATGCCACTCATGGATCTCCCCCAAGTCCGTTGACCCAACCAAGAGGATATTCTTCTCCAACAAGTCCTACATACCTTCCGCAACCCCGGAGCCTCTTAAAAAGCTGCGGAAGGAGGAGCTGGAGACATTGCAAGGCAAAAACCGCAAGAAAGCTGGTGAATTCACCAAACACGAACGTATTTATGACTATGACGTATACAACGATGTAGCTGACCCTGACAAAGATGACGAACTCGCCCGTCCTGTTATTGGAGGCCTCGCTCATCCGTACCCAAGAAGGTGCAAGACTGGTCGTAAATCCAGCAAGAAAGATCCCTCCACGGAGAACCGCGAAGGGGAGTTCTATGTCCCCAGGGACGAGGAGTTCTCCACAACCAAGGGAACAGCATTCACGGGAAAGGCCATCTTGGCAGCTCTTCCATCCGTGTTCACACAGCTCGAGTGTGCTATAGTGGATCCCAAATCGCCCTTCCCACACTTCAAGTCAATAGAAGATCTCTTTGACGTTGGCATCAATCTTCCCAAGGATGCTGGCCTTTTACCTATGATCCCCAAACTTATTAAAGTTATGGCTGAAGCTCAGGATGATCTTCTCCAGTTTGATCCCCCTATTCTTCTTAACAGTACCAACCTCCCTCTCTCTCCTCTTTAGTCCTTCGTTATATTGACTCAATTCTATAATACTAGCTACAATTATTTTATCTGACTTTCCTATCTCATTATCATATTTGATTCAGAGGATAGATTTTCATGGATCCGAGACGACGAGTTTGCTCGCCAGACACTTGCAGGCCTCAACCCCTATTGCATTCAGCTTGTTACAGTAAGCTATATACGTCTTTAACAAATAACTTTAAGTGTTCTGCTAGTTCAAATAAATCAAGATTCATAAATGGTTGGCGACAAAAAAATTTTTTCTGGTTTTAACTAAGAGAAATACTTTAGAATAGTTTAAAAAAAAAATTATCATAAAAATAATTTTCAAAGAAAAAAATAATCAAAACGTTTTATTAAATAGGTAAATAAACACTTATATGGTTATATCCCTAGAGTTAAAGTAATATAGTCTTAGAGTTTAGAGTTAAAGAGTTTGGTTTGAGGATTAAAATTTCAAATTTCAAAAAATAAAAAAATAAAATTAAAATTTTGAAAACAAAAGTAATTTTTTTTTTGAGTATTATTTTTGTGACAAAAACTTAAAAAAAAAACTATTTGAAAGAATTGTTCTTTAACTAATGCTTAAATCCGAGTGCACTTTTATTCTAGGAGTGGCCGTTGACAAGCAAACTAGACCCTGCGGTTTATGGTGATCCCACCTCACTCATTACCTGGGACATTGTAGAAAAAGAAATCAGAGGAATGATGTCAGTTGATGAGGTAAGTTTAATATCTTCTAGCTAGAGGTTTTTAAAAGAAGAAGATTAATTCCCTTATTGAATGAATGAACTTATGTACACAGGCTCTAAAGAATAAGAGATTGTTCATGTTGGATTATCACGACTTGCTTCTACCGTATGTGAACAAAGTGAGGGAGTTGGATGATACCACCTTATATGCTTCTCGAACAATATTCTTCCTCAGCGATGATAGCACATTGAGACCTGTTGCCATTGAGTTGACTCGTCCCCCAGATGTCAACAGGCCTCAATGGAAGCAGGTCTTCACCCCAGGCTATGATGCTACCTCCTGCTGGCTATGGAAACTTGCTAAGACTCACGTTGTTGCTCATGATGCCGGTTATCATCAGCTTATTTCCCACTGGTATTAGAAAACATTATAATCAATAGACCCTCTAGATTTTTTTATATTTTAACTGCATATACTATGTGGTTTCTCTATTGCTAACTAGTAAAGAGCTGGAAAATTATCTTACAGGCTGAGGACTCATTGCTGTATGGAGCCATACATAATAGCGGCAAACAGACAACTAAGTGCCGTGCATCCTATCTATAGACTTTTGCATCCCCACTTCCGCTACACCATGGAGATCAACGCTCGTGCACGCCAAAGTCTCGTCAACGCAGGTGGAATCATTGAGACTTCTTTCTGGCCCGGCAAGTATTCATTAGAGCTAAGTTCAGACGTTTATGGTAAACTATGGAGGTTCGACAAGGAAGGTTTACCTGCAGACCTCATCAACAGGTAATAAACTACCTTCTTTGCCTGCAAATATATTTTAATTAATTTACTAATTAGTCTTTTAAAAAAAATTGAAAACGTTTGCCTTGTCAGGGGGCTGGCTGTGGAAGATGAGAACGCGGAACATGGAGTGCGGCTAACTATACCAGACTACCCATTTGCGAATGACGGTCTAGTGCTGTGGGATGCACTAAAGGAATGGATCACAGACTATGTAAATCACTATTATCCAGATGCAGGACTGATCGTGTCGGATGAGGAACTCCAAGGATGGTGGAGTGAAGTGAAGAACATAGGACATGGTGACAAAAAAGACGAACCATGGTGGCCTGTGCTCAAAACACAAGATGACTTGATTGGCGTGGTGACTACGATTGCGTGGGTGGCTTCAGGTCACCATGCAGCTGTAAACTTTGGACAGTACGGGTATGGAGGGTACTTTCCCAACCGACCAACCACAACAAGGATAAGAATGCCAGTGGAGGAGCCAACAGAGGAAGAGCTAAAAGAGTTCTATGAGGAGCCAGAGAAGGTGTTGCTCAAGACATTCCCCTCGCAGAAGCAGGCGACGCAAGTGATGGTGACTCTGGATCTACTATCAACCCATTCACCAGACGAAGAGTACTTGGGAGAAGAGCCAGAAGCATCTTGGATCGATGATCCTGTCATCTTTGCTGCATATGAGCGATTCAAAGGCAGACTCCAATATCTAGAAGGAGTGATAGATGAGAGGAACGTGAATGTTTCTCTAAAGAACAGAGCTGGAGCAGGTGTTGTCAAGTACGAGCTTTTGAAGCCCATCTCTGAACCCGGTCTCACCGGAATGGGTGTTCCCTACAGTGTGTCTATCTAATGCATGTATTTGCTTGCTAAATCATTCAAGTGTCAACAATAAAAATAAAACAACCAAATCTTTTGCTTACCCAAAAAAGTCTCGCTTGTGAGGAGAGGAACTTGAGAGTGCATTTCCTTCAGGGGTCATATGCTCTTTAATCTTCTACTTATTCTTTTGGCAGTGAAGCAGCAAAACAAGTGTACTGATTAAGAGGACACAGAAAAATATACATAAGCAAATAAAGAAGAGTTCACAATAGCAAAACTGAGAATGAAAAATAAGAGTAATCATCTTTAATGGTTTAATATATTTTCTACTTCAAAATAGACACTTCAAAATAGAGTCACTGTATAATAGTTGAATTTCACTCTAATGATATTCTATTTTAGAGTGAAAAATATAGTGGACTTAGAAATATTTTAAGGTTGTTGAGTAGAAATTGAAATAGTAATGCTCAAAAAAATCTGATTTGTTTTATTTTTTAAGACTAGTCAAATGCAAAAACTGAATTGGTTTTAAAGTAGACAGTTGAACCTAATAGAAATTGATTGGGCCAAAATGATGATATGATTCAATAGGCTTAAAAGCAAACAGTTGGACTCAAAATTCAAATGGCTATAGAAATTGAACATGTTTCAGAAACTTAATTGGCAATAGAATTATTATGATCTTCCAACTAGCGGTAAATTTACTTTTAAGTTCAACAAAACTTATAAATATGACATTCATTCAATTTATATTCATTTACTTAAATATTTGTCCAGTCGAGTTAAAAATACAATAAGCAACGGCGACTGTCATTGTATCTGCACTGGAGATAATCATAGAAATGGGCTACCCGTTAGAATTTAACACATGACAGCCCATTAGGAATAACAAAAGTATAGGCCTAAATTAGAGGGTCTTAGGCATAAAAGGATTAGTTAACGTGTCATGCTTGCAATGGCTCGGAGAACCTTAGGGGAAGTTCCCAAATTGCCCCGACTCGGGTGAGAATACAGTTTCACCCCTCTCGAGAGCTCAGATAGATTATCTTTGTTCGTTTCATTCTAAACTCTAATCCTTGATGGTAACTCCTTTTTTCTTCAGATCCCAATTTACATAACAAGTTCACACCCTAAGCCTAAGGACTCCATACACATATTCTACCTCCCGATCGCCGATTCTCATTTGATTTCCCTTCTCCTTCAATTATGGCTTGTATCAAGGGGGTGGACAGATCCGCCTCGGTAGCGCTGGCTCCCGACGCTCCTTACATGGCCGCCGGAACAATGGCCGGAGCCGTGGATCTGTCATTTAGTTCTTCCGCAAGTCTGGAGATCTTCAAGCTGGATTTTCAGTCAGACGATCGCGATTTGCCACTGGTTGGGGAAATCCCCTGCTCCGAGCGATTCCATAGACTCGCATGGGGAAGAAATGGATCTGGATCCGATGAGTTCTCCCTCGGTCTTATTGCCGGCGGCCTTGGCGATGGAAATATAGATCTGTGGAATCCGCTTTCCTTAACCAGGTGCTTCCCAGTTTCAAATTGAATTCATCGCCATTTTGATTTATTTTTTTACGATGTTCGATCCGTTAAAAACTGTTGTAAGTTTTTTTTTAAAAACGATCGTAATTGAAAATTGAAGGCACCACGAAGTGGCCGAGCTAGACGAACCATTGACTACTCTGCTTTTTTTGGTATTGAGTTTTCGTGTCTAACTCGAACAAGTGTCACATTTTTTTTTCAGTTCCCAGTCCAGTGTAAATGCACTCGTTGGACATCTTTCAGTTCACAAAGGCCCCGTGAGTACTCCGCAATTCTCTTGCTTAACGCTTGTTTTAACTCGTCTCATTGTGCTACTTTTTCCTTTGTCGGTCTTATTAGGTTCGTGGTCTTGAGTATAATGCTATCACCCCAAATCTACTTGCCTCTGGGGCTGATGATGGTGAAATTTGCATTTGGGATCTGACTAAGCCTTCTGAGCCTTCTCATTTTCCCCTTCTCAAGGTTAACCACCACTTCTTTCAACTCAATTACATTTCTCTTTTCTCTTAGTTACTTGTACATGCATTACTTTATCTTCAGTCTTTTGAGTTGAAACACGGAGTGTCTTATGCAGGGCAGTGGTTCTTCCACGCAAGGTGAAATCTCCTTTATATCGTGGAATAGAAAAGTTCAACAGATTTTGGCATCTACCTCATACAATGGGACTACTGGTGAGATTTTACCTCTTTTCTTCCCCCTTTCTCTATCTGCTTGATATGTAGTTCTTTTCTGTCAACTCTGATTCTGCTCCTGCTCATCTGTGTTTTTTCCCCAGTAATATGGGACTTGAGGAAGCAGAAGCCTTTGATTAAGTAAGTATACACTTCTTTAAGTATTATTAATGAGGCGCTCTATTCTTGCTATTGAAACCTTGATGTGGCTATTATCCATCAACAGCTTTGCAGATTCCGTTCGACGCCGGTGCTCTGTTTTACAATGGAACCCTGACATTGCTACTCAGATAATGGTCGCATCAGATGACGACACTTCACCTACTCTGAAGGTAAAGGAAACATTTAATGTCTTGACTCATTTTTTTTCAAATTTGGTTCGTTTAGTTAGTAACCTAAGGTATCCACAATCAGCTCTGGGATATGAGGAATACAATGTCACCTGTGCGCGAGTTTAACGGTCACCAAAAAGGTATTTTCAAATCATTTCATTAAAATGCTTTTTACATTTGTAGATCAGCCATCTTAGGGTCATCTCATAGACCTGTTGTCTTCATTCTTTCTAGTATATACCATTTTGGTGAATTATAGTGGCCTGAGTTCTTATCTCGCAGGTGTGATTGCTATGGAGTGGTGTCCAAATGATAGCTCATATATTCTTACATGTGCTAAGGACAACCGAACTATTTGCTGGGACACTAATACAGGAGAGGTAGTGAGATGGAATTTATGAAAGATACATATTTGCTAGCTTTATCCGCTAATTAGTTAGCGAATCTTCATTTAGACTGAACTTGATCCAACTATATCAGATTGTGGCTGAGTTACCTGCTGGCAACAATTGGAATTTTGATGTTCATTGGTACCCAAAGATACCTGGAGTTATATCAGCATCTTCATTTGATGGGAAAATTGGCATCTACAACATCGAGGTATCTTGGTAGTTTAATGTATTTGAAATTGTTCGGTTCTAGGTGAAAACTAATGTATGAGACCATAATATAATACGAACCTGTGAATTCATTGACTGTTTTCGTTCCCAATATTAATTTAGATTTCGGTTTCCGAGCTTGTTGCTTTACCGGTGATAAAATGTTTAAGTGGTTTAATCTTATGCACCTACCGTTTGATAATTACCTTACTAGCAAGCCTTTTTGGACTCTCGATCTCCTAATTTCCCACCTAGAATAAATTACAAAAATATGAGTCCAACCTTGGTGCAGGGTTGCAGTCGCTATGGTGCTGAAGAAAATAGTTTTGGTACTGGTAATTTCATTTACCCATTCTGAACATTTGGTTTACCATAATTACTTGTATCATTCCGTGTTGGAGGATTGGATAGCACTAGAACCAACACCACTTCTTATAATCCTCTTTGTACAGATTATTTAAAAGCACCGAAATGGTATAAGCGCCCGGTTGGTGCATCTTTTGGATTTGGGGGAAAGCTAGTATCGTTTCAGGCAAAGGCCCCTCTGAAGGGTGCCTCATGCATTCCGTCTGAGGTTAGTATAGGAATGATATTGTCTTCTATTGTACTCCTTTTGTTAGTCAATTCTTACTTGACTAAATGTCATGTTCAGGTTTTTTTGCACAGCCTGGTAACAGAACAGAGTTTAGTGAGTCGTACTTCTGAATTTGAAGCCGCCATAGAAAATGGAGATAAGACTTCTCTAAGGGGGTTGTGTGAGAAGAAATCTGAAGAGACTGAGTATGGCCATCTTTGTGATTAAAAATGTTCATATTTTCCTTTGACAAACTCATCCGACAACTGAATTTTGCTCTGTTCCAATACACTGATTTGGCAGATCCAAAGAAGAGAAAGAGACATGGGGCTTGCTGAAAATGATGTTTGATGAGGAAGGAACTACAAGGACAAAGTTGATCAGCCATCTTGGCTTTAGTTTGCCTTCTGTAGAAAAGGATCAGGCTGTAAATGGGATATCTTCAGATCTGAATGGCATCGAATTAGAGGATACTGCAGTGCATGCACGGGAGCCTGAGGAAAGTAACGAGGCAGCTGCATTTGCTATGGACAATGGAGAAGACTTCTTTAACAACTTTCCTGCTAAACCGGATACACCCGTATCTACCTCCGCCACAGATTTTATGCCTCCTGACACAGATTTTGCTGCCAAAGAAGAAGAAACTCAAGAAATGCCAGAAGAAGAAGAAGATGAAAGTTCTGACCTTGTATTTGATAATGCCATCCAGCGTGCTTTGGTTGTTGGAGATTACAAGGAAGCGGTGGATCAATGTATTTCTGCAAATAAGATGGCTGATGCTTTAGTTATTGCTCATGTTGGTGGTACAGCGTTGTGGGAGAGTACTCGTGAGAAATATTTGAAGATGAGCAGTGCACCTTTCATGAAGGTATTTATATGCTTTCTAACTCTATATGTAGGTAAGTGCCATCTACATCCCTGTTTATGGTCGACAAGCCTCTAAACTACTGTATGCTAATCTGCTTTCAGGTTGTTTCTGCAATGGTGAACAACGATCTCACCAGCCTTATCCATACTAGGTCACACAAGTACTGGAAAGAAACTCTTGCTCTCCTATGTACTGTAAGTTTCTCAAACTCTTGCTTTTCATGTTTTACTTGATCAAAATATATTCTCCTATCACTCTAGCTCTTCAAACAATGAACAACGCGTCAGTGTGACATGATGCATGCACTGCGACGTTATTCTGCTCACGCTAAAACTGTTTTGTATTTAATCTTGCTCCTATATACATTCGCAAATAGTTTGCACAAGGAGAACAATGGACCAGCCTGTGCGATGTCCTTGCCTCAAAGTTGATGGCTGCGGGTAACACTTTGGCTGCAGTTCTGTGCTACATTTGCGCCGGCAATGTTGACAGAACAGTAGAAATTTGGTCGAGGAGCCTTGCAAACGAGCGTGATGGAAGATCTTATGCCGAGCTTCTTCAAGTGTGTATTACTTTCCATGTTTTGTGCATAAATTAAGTTGGCTTCCTTGTTCATATTATTTTGCTCTTTGCTTCTAATAGGATCTTATGGAGAAGACTCTTGTCCTTGCTTTGGCAACTGGCAACAAGAAGTTCAGCGCATCTCTGTGTAAACTCTTTGAGAGTTATGCGGAGATATTGGCCAGCCAAGGGCTTCTTTCAACGGCAATGAAGTACTTAAAAGTTCTGGATTCTGGCTTGTCACCTGAACTTTCTATATTACGTGATCGCATATCTCTTTCTGCAGAACCTGGTGCGTATGCAGTAGTGTTTTTTTTTTTTTCAAAGAGGATTGAGTTGTGATGATTAAATTAGCGTATCATTTCATATTGCACCTGTAGAGACTAGCACTGTAGATTCGGGAAACACTCAGCTTCAAAGCACCATACCATATAACCAGGTCTCTTTCATTTTTAGTCTGCAGCTATCTTTAGTTTTTACGGACAACATACTTATCCTTTTATTCTTTTGTGGTTTAGGAGCAAACTCAGGCGCAACCAAACGTTCATAGTAACCCATATGATAATCAGTATCAACAACCATACACTAATTCTTATGCTGGAGGATATGTCCCCACAGCTGTAAATCAACCCATGCAGCAAGCAACCATGTTTATGCCTCAGCAAGTTCAGCCAGCTCCGCAGGTTTCTGTAGTTTTGGTTTTGTTGCATTTCCTTTTGCTCATTCTTTGTTACCACCATGCATTAGGTCTCATCCATATCTGGCAGTTTTCAGATGTCTAGATTAGGAGATTTTCCGTTATGGTTTTGAATAGAGCGTTGGTCAAATTTTTTAAATAGTACATCTGGATATGTATGTTGTGTTCAAATGCCTGGTCTCGTCTTTTATGCGGGTTGTCTTAGTATTGGGATGGGTTATAGATATCTCGCTCTTTGACAAAAGAATATACTCAAACACGAACATTGCAGCCTTTAAAGTCATGTCGGAAAAATGAATCTCTTTCCTTCAGTTCAGTTTCTTTAGAATCTATATCCTAGAGCTCGTGAAAAAGAGTTTTTGGGGGGGAAGTGTCCTGTTTGTTATGTATACGTTTCTTGGGTCAATTTGTTGACTATGGTGTGTATATGAAGGCATCTTATCCTCCGGCTCCTGCAAGCAATGCTCAGCCATCCATGAGATCTACTTTTGTTCCTTCAACTCCCCCTGCACTGAAGAATGCAAACCAATATCAGCAGCCAACCATTGGTTCACATTCATTCACCGTATGTGAACTTTTATTTTGACTCACTGTGTTTGATGTTTCACGCACTTTGTTCTTTTTAGTTTAACTAAGCTAACAGCTACATGTATGTGAACATCAGGGACCATCTAACAATGCATACCCTGTTCCCCCCGGTCCTGGTTCATATGTACCTTCTGCCCCTTCACAAGTTGGGCAATATCCTAACCCCATGATGTCCCAAGTCGTTGCTCCAGGAGCTGGACCCATAGGATTTACGCCTATGTCAACTCCAGGAGTTGCTCCAAGATCTGGAACAGGTCCTGTGCAACCAGCAAGTCCTCCAACACAGCAGGCAGCCCCTATGCCTGCGGCTCCGCCACCAACTGTTCAGACTGCAGATACTTCCAACGTCCCAGGTATTGTGCATCGTGACACTAGCAGCACCATTTTTCTGTTTTGTGTCCGACTTTTTAAATGGTCACCTGTTGTAAACTCTGATCCAGCGCACCAGAAACCTCTGATAGCAACGTTGACAAGGCTTTTCAATGAGACATCGGAAGCAGTGGGAGGCGCGCGTGCAAATCCTCCTAAGAAGCGTGAGATAGAAGACAACTCAAGAAAATTAGGGGCTTTGTTTGTGAGACTCAATAGCGGAGAAATGTCCAAGAATGCCGCAGACAAACTCGGACAGCTCTGCCAAGCTCTGGACAACCATGACTTCAGTGCAGCTCTTCAGATACAGGTTAGCTAGTGAATCTCTTGTCCCTTATTATTTAGTGTCAGAAGAAAGAAAGAAGAATCAGTGTTGGTGTTGACTCGGAACAGGTACTTCTGACGAACAGCGAATGGGATGAGTGCAACTTCTGGCTCTCGGCATTAAAGCGGATGATCAAGACCAGGCAAAATGTGCGGTGATTTGTAACTTTCTGGGTTGAGCAAAGATTATAAATCCACAGAAGAGACTTCTTTTTTACTTTCTTAATCTATGTTCTCTTTTAAGACGCTGTTGCTGCTACAATCTTCTTCTTCTTTTCTGCATCAAATACCCCAACTTGCTTTAGATAAGATGGAGATCTGATTGCTTGACATTCTCATGTTTTTGATGTTTACCTCACCGGACGAGTTTTGTTTTGTCTCTATTTTCTTTGGACGAATTTAATTTGTTGTTCTGTTATTTATGTCACCTCTTTGTCATAAAAAAAAAATTTGACATCCTCCTTTGTCTGTTATTTATGTCACCTCTTTGTCTACTGACGAAAACGTTTATACACTGAAAAAGACTAGAAAAGAGAGGAAGCGCCTTTTTGGTAGCGTTACATGGACCTTTCCATCCTCTTTTCTCGCTTTTATAATTGACTCGTTATTAAAGCCCAAAATAAGCCCAAAACTATCAAAATGGGTTATTGCAACATACAACAACGTTACGGTATTATGATTACATCAAATAATAAATAAATAAAAAGGTATGTGGCTGCGAGTCATCACTCCCATATAAGCCAGTGGTTTTGTCATCTGCTTGTGTTCATTTCCAACTACCCGATCTGATAAGCATCTTTTAGCTTCAAATTTGGGTCATCAATGGCCTCTTTCATGCTCAACGGTGCCATCACCTTCCCCAAGGGATTAGGTTTTACCGGTTCCAAATTCCAAGCGAGATCACTTCCTCCGCTGAGTTTGGTCTCAAACACAGCCACGCGGAGACTCTCCGTGGCAACCAGGTGCAGCAGCGTGCCGGCTTCAAGGCCTTCGGCGCAACCGAGGTTCATTCAGCACAAAAAGGAAGCCTACTGGTTCTACAGGTTCTTATCAATCGTATACGACCACATCATCAATCCCGGCCACTGGACGGAGGATATGAGGGACGACGCTCTCGAGCCGGCGGATCTGAGCCATCCTAACATGCGTGTTGTCGATGTCGGAGGCGGAACTGGTTTCACCACACTGGGAATCGTCAAGACAGTGAAAGCTAAGAACGTGACGATTCTGGACCAGTCGCCACACCAGCTAGCCAAGGCTAAGCAGAAGGAGCCCTTGAAGGAATGCAAGATCGTGGAAGGAGATGCAGAGGATCTCCCTTTTCCTACTGATTATGCCGACAGATACGTCTCTGCTGGAAGGTAAATTAAAAAAAAAAAAAAGTAAAAAATCATTTTCCTTGTTTTTTGCAAATGTGGATAGAGTTGTGATTGGGTTTAGGGTTTTATCTTTGGACCCAGCATTGAGTACTGGCCTGACCCGCAGAGGGGTATAAGAGAAGCCTACAGAGTTCTCAAGATTGGTGGAAAAGCATGTCTCATTGGCCCTGTCCACCCAACCTTCTGGCTTTCCCGCTTCTTTGCAGATGTATGGATGCTTTTCCCCAAGGAGGAAGAGTACATTGAGTGGTTCAAGAATGCTGGTTTCAAGGACGTTCAGCTTAAGAGGATTGGCCCCAAGTGGTACCGTGGTGTTCGCAGGCACGGTCTTATCATGGGATGCTCTGTCACCGGTGTCAAACCTGCCTCCGGCGACTCTCCTCTCCAGGTTTGTTTTTGCCAGCCCCTTCCCACTCTCTCTAACTTGAAGCTTTTGCTCTTGTTTGACTATCCATCATCTTGAAATGCTGCAGCTTGGTCCAAAGGAAGAGGACGTAGAGAAGCCTGTAAACAATCCTTTCTCCTTCTTGGGACGCTTCCTCTTGGGTACCCTAGCGGCTGCCTGGTTTGTGTTAATCCCAATCTACATGTGGATCAAGGATCAGATCGTTCCCAAAGACCAACCCATCTGATAAACAACATATGATTTGTAAAACTCTCCCTCCTCCTATGTTAGACACACTTCTTTTTTGACTATGATGAACCCTTTTCAAAATATATCTATCACTCTATTCCACCATGTTGATCTCAATTCTGTGCTACTTGCTCGACGCTGTTTCCGCAAATATGGGTTCCCAAACAATTATGAGTATGAGCTTCTGGGTAGCCGTTGTTGGATAGTAAATTACACGTAAAAGCTAAACAAGTATGCTTGAAGTTTTGTCTTGAAATTAGGTACAGTTTGTCTTGGAATGTTTGGTTAAATATGGGAGAGACGCCAAATTGGTTTTGTTCAGTTTTCCTTCTTCCAAACTGTGTGCATGTGTAATGTTTTTGAAGGAATGAGGCTGTCAGAGCATGACCTAGCTTGTGTTTAAACAATATTTATGTTTCCACATTCATCTCTTAACCAAAGATAGATCATGCTGGCAGCTTCACTTGTTCCTTTGTGGACAGAATAACTTAGCAAACAAATAAATTGTACATATTTGAGAGATTAAATATGTGAAACGTTTAGGTCAACAAGGAAGTTGACATCTTGGAGAAATTGAAGTGCAGACGGCAATGAAAGAAAAAATACAGGAAGTAAAAAGACATATGACAGTTAAAGAAGAGAAAGAGATGATGCTTTGTGGTTGAAGAGCGTATATATATAGAAACAGATGAGAGAGGATTTGAGAAAGAGATGTAAAAGGTTTAAAGAGATGGTTGGGTAAAAAGAAGAGAGATACAGTGAATGCACCATAGATAATAAGGCTATGATGATGAATTGAGATTTGATCCTCGGTCCTGCATACCTATACATACTTCCACCACCTGTGACCCTGAATATACTCCTACATCTCTTTCTTGACCGTTTCTTCTGTACTCCTTAAAGAAGCTTTCTCCAAAGTCCATGTTTAGTTCGACTCCTTGTGCACCTTTACCATTAGGATCCGTTAACAATTTGGAAACAGAGTCATATCACAAACAGAGTCAACGCCAGAGTGGGAGGCGTGAGAGTTGAAAAGATTGGAGAATGAAGTTGCTGTCCGCCCTTGACTTCAAGCTTCAGGTAGATCCTCACACGTTTCACACACACACACTCTTGTCCGTTTGCTGTTGCAAGGAGCATTATTGATCTCAGGCGGTATTGAAGACTCCTCTTTTAGATGTAGTCTAATGTGAAATGATTCAAATAGACAAACTTGAAAGCAAATCTATCAGTTTATATTTTATTCATAGATGTAAATACAATCCACGGGCCTGAAATAAGTTTATAAAATTGCAAACTACGCATAAAATGGTGGGCTTACAACAATGCCATTGCCCTATGAACCAGGCCAATATGCAAACGGAAGACGAGCCGCGAGTGGGAAGCTCAGGCGAATTATATGTAAATCATTCTTACTTTTTTTTGGGTGACTTGAGACTGGTGTAGTGTGAAACGTACAACACAATTAAACTGAAGGGCGTAAAATACAAAGAGAAAACACAAACGGAAGAACAAGGCATGAGACAACTAGTTTAGAAAGGAAAGAGTATCAGCTGATGAGTCTGCCTCCGCAGGTGTAAGTGACGATGCATGACTCATCCACAAACACTGTATAGTTGTGAGCAGGTTTGGCTAGCAATGGCGGAAGCCTAACCAAAAGGTCGCACACGCACTCGTTGTCCATTTGCTTCAACCACTTGCAGCACTCTTGTTGAGCATACGTCTCTTCTCTGTGTCGGTGATGATGGTGGCGGTGGTGGTGATGATGGCGGCGGCGATGGTGGTTATGACTGTTGTCGTTATTGTTGTGGTGGTCGTGATCATCGTGATCATGGTCATGGTCATCGTCATCGTGGTCATGGTCGTGATCATCGTGGTTATGGTCGCGATCATGATCGTGGTCATGGTTGTGATCGTGGTCATCGTGGTCATGGTCGTGATCATGATCGCGGAGGTGGTGGTCATTGTCGTGATCATGGTCATCGTCATCATGGTCGTGATCATCATCATCATGGTCGTCATCGTCATCATGGTCGTGATCATCATGATCATGATCATGATCATGATCATGGTCGTGGTCATGGTCAGGAGGAGGAGGAAAGATGGGAGGAGGAGGTGGGGCAATGGGGGAAGGAGGTGGGACAGTGTTCATTGGGAGACGTGAGCAGGCGTAGTTAGCCAAGGCGTATTGAGATGCGCATAACGGACGTGGTGGTGGAATCTGTATGATTCTCTGGCCTCGTGTGAAGGAGGAAGAGGAGAGAGACAGAAGGAGAACAGCTACAAGAAAAAGAGTTTCCATGGAGAGAGTGTGTGAAGAGAAATCTTTGGTGGGTCATCGTGTTATATACTCAAAGGCAAGGTCAAGGAGGCAGAAAAGAGGACGAGAAGATTGGTTGCAGAGCGATTATAGGTTCATATTGAGTAAGTTCATTTGATTTGCGTGACTCTGTTAGGTTGCTTGTAGAGTTTTCTTTTAGGAGGGTGTCTTATTTTGGCAAGACCTGTTCCAAAATTTCACAAACTATTTGTAGCTGCAGCTCCGAATGCGTGACAAGAAATTAGACAATTAAACAAGAATTGTAACTGAGTTTTTATTTATCCTAATAGCCAAGACGATTGTTGATTAATAACTGAAAAGCTGATATACTTAAAACAGGTATATCAACTGCTTTACACCCACAACGGTACAAAAAAATATGCATCATTTGGTCACTCACACACCGATTCAGACAGATGATTACCATCTCCCAGGTAAGAGGCACTGACAAGTGAGTTAATCACAGAGACGCTCATCTGGTTCCTGCTGCTTTTTAGCTGCCAACAAAATCTCCCTATCTTTCTCAACTTGTTCCCTTTGCATTTTCAACTTATCTTTCCTCTCTTGCCATCCTTCCTCCAATAACCTCAGAAACTTATCCTTAATAGCCAGCAAAGGATCCCTATCAATCAACTTCTCGTCTTTATAAGCTTCTCTCAACACCGCAGTCTTGATCCCTCCCTTCAGTGACAAGTAGAACACACCTGAATGCCTAGTGAAAACACTCGAAAACGCGTTCGAAAACCTAAACTCATCGCAGAATTTGCCAAGAATAGGCACAGGGACTCTCTTCAACAGCGAGAGAGACAGCAACTCGTGAAATACACCAACAGTTCGTTTCTCCATTTCCTTAGAAGCTTGGTCCAAATGAGAAACATCCTCGTACGGTGATATGTACTCTTCCTCTAACCAATCCCTACTCCACTCTCTCATCTCCTTCCTTAGAAAAAACCCAGACGGCAATTTCACATCGAAATTGGGTCGGACACGAACACCTGTTCTAAGAGTTTCTTCTTCCGCTCTCTTCTCAATCGCAGATTTGGCGAAATCTGGATTCCAATCAACAAGCTCGAGAAACGATTTACCTCCTTCTTCAGGTAAACCGGTTAACCGGAAATAGTTTGGATATCTCTTAACCAATCTCACAAGAAAATCATTAGGAAAACCAAAATCTCTCTTGACATGAACCAATTTATCAGCGCTGATGACTTTATCTTTCGCCATCATCAGCAACTTGCAGAGCTTAGCGACAATCAGCGGCTCATTCTCCGAGTAGATCCTCTCTTCTTCGTCGAGGAAGGCTCTGAGACGAGGCGTGGGGCGGATGAACTGAACGAGATCCGACTTGGGTTTGATCCGATCGTGGTAGATCTCGAACAGGGAAGGGTTCATCTCGACGAAGCTCTTAGCTTTGAAAGTGAGGCGTAACCTCTCGCGGCGTTTCTCGAGGTATCTGAGGGGGATGACTTGGCCAGGCTCGTTCAGCACTTCTTTGGTCACGCGAGCGCAGAGATTGTAACGCTTGTCTTGCTCGATGGCTTCGTCTAGCCTTGTGTCCTTCTTCCACACCACTTTCAAGCTCGAAATCCATCTGGTTTGGTGGATTGGTGGCAGTTTCAGAGATGTAATGGTTTCGTAAGAAATGGTTAAGTTTCTGAACACCATTCCTGATCTCAGCAGAGCTTCTTCTTGAACTAGGGTTTTTGGTTTTTACAGCTTCTGTTTTGTTTTATAAACCCTGGAAAAGACCTCAACCTTTTGAATTGCCACGTGCCAAAGGAGCAATTTATCTCCACGCGCTAATTTTATGGACTAGCTCAATTTTTGTTTTTATTTTGAAAATCCTTTGTTATTTGGTGTTATTGCTTTAGATCGTTTGACTCTTGAAAGATTTCAATCCTTCCTGGTTGCTCAGGAAGAAATGTGTTTAATCCTGTAAAATTATGTGTTTAATGTAAACTAATAGATGACCCAATTAAGGAAGACAACACCAACTAAACAAATCCATGTTTAACAAACAATTAACCTTGTGAAGTTCTTTTTAACCTATTTACACAGCTGAGCTTTTGGTCTTATAACATCTCTTGTTACAAAACTACCAAAAGTTTACTGGCATATCGAAACTATGTATCTGTATGATCAAATGATAGTATGTAGACAACGGTTTTCGATCATGATCGCAACATAATATTCACATTATGTATAGTTGGCATTGTTTCCATATGATATATATCATCATCTATTAGAAATAAGAAACAAAAATCTATATCTTCCCTTTTCTCGGAACTAAACTAATACATATATAAGCAAGCAACGAGGATCTAGATTGATGATTGGTGATCAATCATGGGAGGAGAGAAGAAAGACTGCACATTTCCAGATGATGTACAGACGAGCCCTTTGCTCCTTCATCTGCTTCGAACATCTTTTCCATGTCATAGCCTTCGTACAGTTACTACTGCAGCTCAACACAACAGTCGCTGCCATTCTTCCTGCCGAGAAAGCTTCCAAGTAATTCCTTACTACAAAGCTAGTGAAACTGTTGTTTTTGATGGGTTTTGGCTGCTGGAGGGATTAGATTGCTTTATATAGTATATATGCTGCTGACTAGAGCTCGAAGGAAATCATTTTGGTGTATAATGCATATACAAATAGGATAAAGATACATTATTGAATTGAATAATATGGACCTACATGTTTGTAAGCGATACATGTGGTTTGCCATTAGCTTCGCTTTTGAAATAAAATATTTTGATTAGTATCTATCATTGATTAAATGTTCAGATTGTTTTTTTTAAGAATTGGGTATTTTCTTCATTTTTTTAATGAAAAGATTATTATCAGTTTTGAGATTTGATATTTGCGGTGATGATATTGTTTGAACATACATTTTCTGTTCATGCACACATGAGAATTAATGATGGAGCTGTGGCTTGTGGGGTCTTGCTGTGTTAGGTAGGACTGCGATGATTAATTAAGTAGAGTATATATTTTGGTAGTTAAGAGCATGAGATTATGAACTAAATTAGTTATGGATTTTTGTTCAGGGGTTTTGTATCAACGTTCATCTCACCAAATCACTTGTTTGATGCCCCTTTGATATAAGCTTTCCAATTGAACGAAAGGGTATTAAGTGAAGGGTTTAAATTATGGTTTCATTATGTTAACACAAGGCTCTTGCATGTATTATTAGGTCTATGCCATATAATGTGTAAGGGTGTTCAATTCAACCAATATGAAACTGAACGGTATTTTAATATTTGGTTGAAATGACTTTTTGGGTATATCATGAAAACAAAACTAATACCTAATTCAAAATGAGTCAAAAATAAATAAATAAACAAACTGGTGTGAAAGTTCAAATAGTCAATGATGTATTCGATTTAACACAAACCCATAAAGAACTGTTTATCTACATTTAAATAAGATTTAATAACCAAAACAAAGTCATGGAGTGAACATATAATTAACAAATTTAGTTAGAAGCATTGTTAAAAAAAACTGGTCGTGGAGATAGATAATATACATCACAAGGTGCGATAAGGTTAGTTGTGTAGTCTATAATTAATGATTACCGGATAGGTGGGGGTCGTGTGTAGACAAAAGTATTAATGATCAATAATAATCCTAATATTCAGATGAATTGAGAGCAAACAAACACACAAAAAGGCAAACGAGTTTGACAGGTGATAAGAAACTCAGGAAGATGAATGCACCAACAAAAGAGAGTGGTCAAGCAAAGCTCTCCTTTTTCACTTTCTAGTCTTCTCTCTCTCTCTCTTTATCTTACACTATATTATATCTATAACAGAGCACGTGTGGATGATGAGCCTAATTCAATCAGTACATTACAGGTGGAAAAAGGTTCTTATCTAATAAGTACATGAGACAAGATTTAATAGTGACTGTAACTCCAATTATTACCATAGAAAGAACTACATAAACATCCATATACAGTATAGAAAAACAAGTATTATTCTTAGATTCTTATTTGTTTATTTATTTGTTTATCTATTTATATTTATAAATTATCGAGATAGTCGTTGGATATTTAGTTCGGAAGACCAATGCTAAGCACAAATAGGCATATGGAAGCTACACAGGATTGTGCTATGGAAATATTGAAACTTGTACATCTTCTTCACCATAGAAACTAACAAAATGAGTGATATCAAAGAGCAAGAGACAAATTCTTCAACAGCCTCTCTTCTTCTTCAAGGGCTAAGTACTTGGAAGCGCTTCTGCATCTCCAAGGGCTTTCTTGATGTCTTTCTGTTTTGGCAGAAAACATGAATGAATTTCACTAACCGCTTAGACACATGTATATATATATATATAAATTGCAAGAGATAACAAAGACATTTGTAAAAGAGTTTTACCTCGATGGAAAGAGGTGCAACAGTGGGGCCATAACGATCAATGACTTGACCATCTCTGCCGACCAAGAACTTGGTGAAGTTCCATTTGATCCTACTTCCAAGGCAAGAGGGTTTCTTAGACTTGAGAAATTTGTAGACTGGTGCTGCGTTTTGTCCATTTACACGCACCTAAAAGGGTAGATTGATTATATTGGGTTGTTTAATTATATACAAAAGACAGTAAAAGTGTTGACTTTGAAGGGAAAACTGTTTAAAACAACAAAGCATATTGATGTCAAACTACTAACAACATTTTTCAGAGCTGGTTCTTCTGTTTGGTTTCAAAAAAAGATTAGGTTACAAAAAGTGGTTGGTAGGTTACCTTATGGAAAACAGGGTACTCGGCTTTAAACCTGGTACAAGCAAACTCATGAGCATCTTGGCTAGTGCCAGGCTCTTGGTTCAAAAACTGGTTGCAAGGAAACGCCAATACCACAAACCCTGAACAAAAACAAACCCAAATCCATTCATCAATTAAAAGAACCAACGGTATAAGCATTTTCATGGGTTATAAAAAACCCTAGAAGAATCATCATCATCAATAGTACCTTGATCTTTGTATTTCCGGTAAAGTTCAGTAAGCTGGGTGTAATTGGATTCCGTGAAACCGCTGTTTCCCAAACCACAAGAATTAATCAAGCCATACCAACAGCAATTCAGAAAGAAAAATAAAGAGAAAAAAAAAGAAAGACCATTTAGAAGCGACGTTGACGACGAGAAGAATCTTCCCTTGGTAAACGCTAAGGTCAACCTCCTTGCCTGAGCTATCCTAATTCCCCACACCAACATTCAAATTTTTTTAAAGAAGATTGTCAGAAACACGCTTCATCTTCTCGGCGGTGATTAGATTAAAAAATAATTGCTGCTTCATTCTCGTAATAATAATCGATAAAAGAGGGAAAAACCTTGACAGTGAATTCATGGATGGATTTTTCGGACACTGAGGATATTGAACCACCCATCTTTCTCGCCGCCGTTCTATGCCTGTTAGTTTGCTGCTGTCTTATCCACCTCCTCCTCGTTCTTTTTCTTTTAAATAATCTCAGGAGAATGGATATTCCATTTGAATTATTAATTCTTTTAAGCCTAAAAAAAAAATAGAAAATGTTCTTTTTTATTATTATTATTAGCACATCATTCATACACACAGGCTGGTTACGCGTTAACACCTTTTATTACTCCATTTGATTTAACTTTTCGGCTGTTTGCTCCTGTCACGTTGTATAATTTTGAATCATTCTACTTTTTCTAACACAAAGATATTACGCTAGCAGGCAGCAGAGAACTTTCGATCATTCGAATGAACACATTACCATTAGTAACAAAACACAAATTGGTGGGGGGTAATAAACAGAGATATTAAAATGCCCTTTCCTTACTACCTAAATAAATCACTCTTTTTTTCCATCTCTCTCTCTCTACAATAAGGCTTTTACCCAAAATATTCTCACGACTTCTGTTTTTGTTTTCTTGGCAAATAGTAACACCATCCATCATCATATGTACACTCTTACGGTCTCCCTTTTCCTTCTTCATAGTAAAAAAAAAAAGTCACTCTTCAAATTACATCAACACATAACCTCAGGCGTCCCACTTGCCAGTCCATCTCTGTAACTCACCTTTGATGCCACGTGCCTGGCGGATCTACAAATCCACACAAAACAACGCTTACTTTTTATATAAATACAGGACAGAGCCACCAGAGGGATCAGGTTTCCTAAACACTAGGCCACAATTTCCAGCCTTAGAATGCATTGTACGGCTAACTACTGATTCAGTTTCTGTGAGAGCAAAGAATGGCATGAATTTCCATGTTTACCTCTCATTGCTACTGGAGCAGGACCTTCTGAATGCGGCTCATAGTGAAAAGAGTGTCTATTGTTATATGCACGCGGAGAATGACTCCACCTGTCCTTCTCAAACCTTCCATAGTCACGGTGGTGATGGCCACTGTATGAGTTTGATTGATAAGGGCCTTTTTGTCTGTCATGATATCGTGGACCTGCAATACGCAAAAAAAAAAAAAAGCATCCATGGCTATTAGCATGCATGACCAAGTGCTTGTGTGAGCATATATAATATATACATCCATTCATATATGCCGTGCATTTGCATCCATTTATTTAACTTAAAAAGGGTGGGTTAAAGGAGAGCCCACCATGAGAATAGGGCGGATGGTATCTCCAATTGTCTCGACTCTCACATGGAGCAGGCCTCATTCTCTCATGGCCATCCTGATAATTCCTTTCCTCAAAATCCGGCGTGTAATGAGATCTGTGAGGGTATGATGGACCTTCTCTCCGCGGCTTTCTATGGTGGTCCGGCTCCATATATGAATAATAATGATGTGCAGGCGGAGGTGGGGGATAAGGCCTATGCTGGAAGTTGGAATCCTCAGCATGTGGCATGCTTTTTGACAAAGATGCACGGGAACTATAAGATGAGTCAGGACTGCGGTAATGCATAGGTGGATTCATCCTTGGAATATCTGCCTGATGATCTCCCTGGAAAAAATGACCAGAAATGAGGTTAGTAATCATGCTTCAGTCATCACTATCTTTAACCAAAAAGATTCTTTAAGAAGAAAAGAGACGCACATGCGTGCTGGGATATCCTCTGCAGTCGAAGCCATTTGGGTAGGAATCAGACATGGCACACTGAGCATTCTGTGAAGGGGGAGCTAATGGAGATGACGAGGTCACGTTCTGATGTGAAGTGCCAAAGACAGGCTGACAATTTACAGACTCTGTATTACCAGCTTGATCAGTGGGTGCACTGCTTCCAACATCCCAAGGTGGAGCCACGTCTTCCATTTCAAGCTCACCGTCAACATCTTCAAGTATTCGGGTATGCCTCTCAGTAATGGAGGATGTGACATGTTCTTCAAGGATTCTCGACTCATGTTCAGGGGTGACAGACTCAAAATCACCCTCATCCGAGTCACTTCCTTCGTCTTCAACCTTGAGCATTGCAGGCATGCAAAATCCATGAAGCTGGAGAGTTGAATTACTGATACAAAAAGATGGAATAAGTTATGACACTAGAGATTTTGAAAAAAAACAGGATCACAAGACGAATATCTCACCTTCCATATTCATCCACCAGCATACCCTCCATATCTCTAACGGGATCATCCAGCGCCCTTTCTGTTCGAGCTGAGCGCCGAGAATAGAGGCAAGCAGGAACGTTACTATGTGAATCAAGTTCTCTTATATGATGACGAACAATAGATTCAGGAAGGATCCTTCTTTCGAGCCAAAGCTTCAAAACCTACACAAGAGCAAAAAGGGTGAGATTTAATATTTTATAAGAGAAAGAAGAGCTACAAATTATCACACACCTTCAAGCATTGTTGCCGGTTTTCTTGTGTGGTAGCTCCAGCTGGGACAGCAGCAGCCAATAGGCGAGGCAGCATAACTTGAATGGATGAAAGATAAACCCCACCAGCATCACCTGAAGATAAAGCAGTATTCACAAAGTTAACTCGCCATTGAGAAACTCATGATGCGACTAAACTAAAACATTACATATGTAACTCACCGCTCAGGCCTTTGGAGCACTGAGCAATAGAATCCACAAGGAAAAATAAGTCCACCCTTCTTTGTAAATTTGACTCGCTTTCCAAAGTATGAGCAAGAATTTCCATGGCCTAATTCAAGACATAAACATTCTTAGCAACATAGGCCAATTTTCTGCACAGTGTAGTATTTAATAAATTCTACAAAATCACAGTGTAAACAAGTCCCTTTCCTCATGTAAAAGGTAGCAAATAAGAATATAAGGCTTTCCCTAGACCTATGCTGCCTAGAGTGGCTGGATGCCTAGAGCATCCTAAAAACAGCATACAAACACAATACACATAAGGGGATCGGTAAAGTTGGCTTCATAGACATGGTCCCTGTTTAATTGAATAATTAAATACTTGAATAATGTAGATAGTGCTTTACCAAAGGACAGGTCCAGTTATTATGATCTCAACAATCTATAATAAGAAAGTTGTCTCCAAAAAGCAGAAAAGTTGGATTTCACCCATATAACATATGGCATCAACAAACAAAGAATATCACAAGCAGGAAGAACGTCTCGTACCTTTGCCGAAACACCAAATTTCACCAAATCCATAGCCAAACGTGTTGCGCGGCCAATGGTCTCCTTTGTCCTCACCAAGGAGCTAAGTGCGGTCTCAAAAGATTCAATAGTGAATTGCACATCAGAAATAACAACTTTATTCACCTCAGTTACACCTATTTCATCCTTCCTTTCTTCTTTGACAGTGTCATCACTCATAGTTTTCTTCTCACCAAACTGAACACTGGTGCAGCAATTACTGTTGCTCTGCATACCATTTGCACTTTCTACAGTAGAAATATGGCAAACTGAATTGCTATGTGGAATATCCCTTGCAGGAGAGTCTGGGGTTAACCTCATTTTTTCAGGTGAAAGGTTCTCAGATACTGAGACAGAATTGGTGGCTTGGATCTGCTCTTTCTGCTCATCCGCCTCACAGCTGTTAATGCACACGGACATACCATATTATTAGTCAAACCAGTTCTGAAAAATTGATGAATAATGTCTAAACTCTGAAGAGACTTAATCTAATTGATATTTTCCTAACAATCAATATGCTTATCCTCTACATAGACTTTCACCGTAAGAACAAGTTAAAATAGTAACTGGTAACATTCAATCAAAGAATGAAAGCTACACAAAAGTAAAAATAATAGGGAAATGGGTTAGTATGTGAAAGTCTAAATAGATAGATTCCTATTCACGACCTACATCAATCTGAATATGGAGACGCCATTCAAAGGATATGTTGTAGAAGTTATTCTAATTAGGAAAACCAATAAGAGAGACATCATGGTATCAGAGATTAACATAGGAGGTAAAGGGACAAAATAAGTAGACTTACCTCTTTTCCAGCTTTTTGTTGTCCTCAGTATCATCACAGTGGCTATACACTGTTCCACACTGAGGTTCCGCTTCTTTAACTATAATATTGCGTTCAGTAGCACAGGGGGCTGGATTCTCTATTATATGACTTTGTTCGCCACTATCAAGTTCTTTACCCAGACTTCCTTGTTTTTCTATCCGTAGATTGTTTTCAGTTTCCTGCATGTTTCCAGCCTCCTCCTTATTATTGACCACTGAACAGAACAATTGAGAATGTTCTACAGCTTGGGACTGAGCACCCTGAGCGATTTTATCAAAATTTTCACATTTTTCTTTAAGAGAAGAATCCCCAACAACGACTAATGAATGATCACAAGAATCATTGTCCTGGCTTTCGTGTTGGTGAGGAGATTGAGCAGTTACCCATGATGCTGTCACATCCAGATCCGGGCATAAACTTGGGAGCTTAGTTGCCGAGGAATCCACGGTATCAGAATTCAAAGGGAGTCCATTTTTCTCATTTTGAGTTTTGCACTGCATGTCAACAGGATCGGATTCAATATTTAGACAGTTCACGGTTTGCGATACCTCCGAAGAGCCCTGAACAACTTCAGAAACACGAGTGTTCCCTTCTGGCGAACTGCCAAGTTGATTAGATTGTGCTCGAGTTACTTCATCATCTGGCGTCAGGCTAAATTCGTTCTCATGGAACTCCGTAGCAGTTTTTTTATCTCCTACAGTCTGAATACAGGCCTTATACGGAGACATTCTGCCAGAAGGTTTCTCCATAAGAGAAGGCCCAACATCAACCGCATCACCTGGGAGCTTACCAGATAACTCAAAGCTGTTAAATTCTTTGGCCGTAGAAGTATCTTGACCAGATACAATATCATTTTCATGATCAACAGAAGGGCTTGGCTGCATGGCTGCACTTGTTGGAGAGTCTTTGGATGATCTTTCTTCGAACTGTGAAGAGGCATTGCCCTTTTCATCTGCACAAAATACTCTACTCATCCGGACTCTGGCTCGCTTTACCAGAGGCAAGTGTTCATCACCATTTCCTGCACAGGGCCTCTCATTCAGCGTTTCATGAGAATTTTCAGATCCCTGGCAGCTATCACACGCCTTGGTCCCAAAAGCTTCTTCTGCTTCAAGTTTAGCAAGAGGGTCAATAAGGTCACTGGCCTCACGTTTTCTGGTAGGCTTCCTTTTCTTCCTCTTAACCATGGTACTAATTTGGAAATCAAGCCCTTTGCTGAGATCCTGACCTCCTTCACAACCCTCACCAACATCATCAGAATGCTCAACTTTGGAACCAGAATCCACACCATTTCCTTCATTCCTACTATTATTGTCAGACTCAACAGTAGCAATTTCAGATGCGTTATCTTCATCAGATCCGTGCAAATTCAGAGCTGATGAAACCACATCATCTGATTCAGAATGACCTGACCTTCGGATCCTCTTTCTCGTTCTTATCGCTCCATCATCTATATTATCCACAATGTGGCCACCATCACTGCATTGACGCAGGGGCCTTTGAAGCCTATCCAGTTCCAACCCTGATGTTAGTTTGGAGGGCTGAACCGGTAATATTATTGTCTGTGGAGCACACTTTTGAGACCGTGCCCTTTCATTTCTTCTCTTTGAAGAATATATAGCTGTGTCACACAGATCTTTAGCTGCTACATTAAGAGATAGACTGTTGTGACGCAGAGCTAGCATTTGTTCAGCAGCTGAAGCATCTTCGCTGAGAAGTGTTGATTCATCTCTACCATGACTTGAATTTGACTCTATTTGAGTGTCAACTCTAGTACCAACAAGATTTTCACAGGCCTGAGGCAGCTCAATAGTATTCCCAGAACTTCCAACAGTTGTTTCATCAGCAGATTTAGAATCATTAGCTTCGACCTGCTGCTTCAGCTTCTCGTAACTCTCTGCGATCTCTTTAACCGCACGGACAAAATCTGAACCTTTGGCATGCCGTTTTGTCAAAAGCGATTGCTTCTTCTCCTCCGTAAATGATTCAACATCAGCAGGATTGCAGAAAGCTCTGCATATGCACCAAAAAAATTACTTGGTACAAACCAGGGGATACAAAACGTTTAAAACTGATATAGAGCGAATAGCAGAAAGTGAACACAGCTTACAACCTTAAATTGATTCACTTAAATTTATCTAATTTGATAAGAGAGCAGATGTGCTAAGATGCTTTCTTCATAGTAATTATACATCAGAATTCACATAACCGTGAGAATGAATGATGCAGCAAAAAGAACATTCACTAAATGTTGACGCTAATCTGCAAAGGAAATGATAAACAGTTTCCAGAGAAATCAACACACAAAAGGCTTAAAGTGAGATAAATGATACGAAAAGTCACCGTACAATAGAAGTGGAAACGCAAACCATAAGTAGAAAATATATGTTCAACAAGTAGCACTGTTGTCAACTATCAGGAAAGAAACAAATAATGCCGCACAAGAGATGAATCTAATTGTAAACTAAATAAAATTAGAAACTAGTGGTGTATGTTTGAGAAAGTACATCACATCAAGTACACCCTGCATAGCAAGAAAAGTTAAAAAGTTGTATGGCCATAAAGAAGCTACCAGCTTGTATGTCCTAATCTAGAGAATAGCGATACAAGAACCAGAATTCCTTTCCTGAACAATGAGAATAAATATGCTCAAACGGTGACGCAGATATAATGAACTAAGATAGGTATAGGATGAGAACTAGGAACTGGACGGGAAGCAAGTGTGAACAGAAAGTAGAACAAAATGTAGACGATGGCAGTAGTAAAAGGCAAGAAAACTCACATCTGTTGTGTGCCGAAAAAAAGAACGAATACTTTCTTCTTATCAGCAGAGTAGCCCCACTTTTCTGGTTCGCTAACCTGCAATAAGTAGACAATAAATTGGCAAACAACTAAGATGTATCAGCTAGATAAAGTGGTATCTACTAGAAAACTAAAATAATTGGTCGCCAAGATTCCTGTAATCTGCTAACAAGGCAGTAGATAGTGGGCATAAACACCAAACTGAAAAGAAACCATATACTTCATCTTAATTAAAGGCAGACAAAGCAACTTCAAACACCTAATTCCAATTCCAATCAAGGGGCCATAACAAACAAACAAGCAAAACCAAAAAGTGAAGGAAGAGATGCACAAACCGCGGCAGGCCAAGCAGGAAAGCCTTTGACTTTGGCAAGAACGAGATCGCCAACCTTCCACTCTCTCCTTGCGGATGCTGCAGCCTTACCACCGCCTTTCTTGCGGCTCGGAGCCATCAGGGAAAATCGAGGATTCTTACTCGAAAGTTAGCAGATTGGGAGTGCCTAGGGTTTTCGGTGACAGATTCCGATGAGGAAATTGCAGGCATTGAATAATCCCCAACCCAAGCTGGCGAGCAAGATGCGTGGTCTCGTAAACCCTAATTGAAAAGACGATTGTTGTGGATATTGATTTGCCTTTGTAGTAGAAGAAGAAGAAGATTCGCACACGAAACCACGAGAAGGGAAAGAGAGGAAGCTGTTTGATAAAGATTGTTAATGGGGTTCGGTCGGTGTAGGGTTTGCAATGTTTCAAACTATATGTATAACGTGCGCCGCGCATGCGTAACTTAGCTTTTATGTTTTATCCTACTCACTCCCAGCTACTAGCATTTTGTCACACAAAGCCTGAGCAGCTGAGAGAAAACGAATTAAAGTAGCTTGCTACTTGGGCTTTCATGAGTTGCACTATTGCAAGGGCTGGGCTCAACCCATCTAACAATTACTTTAAACGATTTTATGAGTCAATTACATTTAAGGTGTCCTGGTTTAATAGGCCAGTCCACATCGTTAGGTTTACATATTCTATATATGTCCTGAGAATATGTAAAGGCTATAAATTTCATTGTGAATGGAGCAAATGGGCTTCTGTAAGTTCCGGCCCATGAAGGCTTCCAAAAACATGACCGACACACAGTCACCATCAGATCAGTTAGTCGAATTGCCACTACTGATCTCTCATCTAAAACTCTTAAATGTGAACTACGGAGAGGTAATACCCAAAAGTCATTGATATCTCTTTTGAAGGAAACTTAAAATATTCCTCAGACCAAACCTTTAAGCTCAAAGTTACTTAGATGATGCTCTCGTCTACATAATCTTTATATATAAAGGAGAGTTATCTCTCTTCTGGTGAAGCCACCTAGGATTCCAGATCACAAAGTCATGCTCTCTGGATGCGACACGTGTCACGGTCAACTAAAACTATGCGTTTCATTTAAGTTACAACATGATGGGCTTTTCGTTACTATTTATTAACGTTTTTTGAAGCTTTAGGTTTAGAAGATTTTTGCGGCCCGATTAGATAGCTTTGTCCCTAACCCTAATTGTAAAGGCTCGAGGAGATGGATGTCGTCTCTCTTCTTCAACGGCTATGCAGTGATGCTTAAGTTTCTCCATGCTATCTGAAACGGTCTGACTAATGGCGGTGTACATGCGACTATAAAAATGTTATATGTCCTCGACTCCTCTCCATGGCAACCCGCAACTTCTCCTGTTATTCCTGTCTTGGCTGCGATTGATCTCTGGTGGTCCAAGCGCGATTGCCTCCCTCCGTTGTCGTGTCTAAGCTTCCTCCACAGCATGAACATCTTTTTACCGCCGCGACCTTTTAAGTTCACGGTCAACAGCCATCTCAGCTTCCAAAGTCGTAGATCTCACCTCAAATTGCTGAGTATGTCAAGCCGCGATTTATTCTTCATTAGGCGACGAGCCTAATCCCGTGAAGAGCCTGAGATCGGCTGATAGAAAAAAATAGTTTACATACCTTCTCTTTTGTTTTTAATCGATCGGATAAACAACTTAAGTTACACATATTTGTAGTTTGGTCCTTTTTCTTTTGTTTCTTGAGCCCAAGCTTAGCTTTCTCCTTCATCTGGTGCTTCTTCGAGAAGCTCGACTTCTTGATCGGTCCCGTCGCGGCGAATAAATCCACCGCCACCGGAAGTTTGTAACTGGTGTTGAAGCATCCGACCGAATCTAAATCGAGTGGAAGCTCTTTGGATGATGATGATGATGACGATGATGACGATGAGGTGGGTTATTGGGGGTTTGTGGTGAGGAAGCATTGGAGAGTGGAGGATGTGGACCCGAGTGGAGGTGAAGGATCTTCGTGTAGGGAGCAGGCGAGAGCGATTTTGAAGTTGGGAGAGGTGTACGAGAGGATCGAAGGTGCAAAACAGAGGATGATGATTGAGTTGGAGAAGCAGAGGATGGAAGCTTCAACGGACCTTGAGTTGCAACGGATGAACATGTTGATGGATATGCAGATGGGGCTTGAAAGATACAAGCTTGGCAAACGTAGAGTTGCTGCTTCAGGTAAAAAAAAAAAACTTTCTTTGTCTCTTCTCAGCAAATTGTGAATATATGGTAAAGTTTTGATTTTTATGTGCTTTTATAGATTGAAACTTTAACTTGTGAAGTTTCAGATCGTTGATTTGGAACCATATCTTTGAGCAATTGAGTTAATGAAAACTTGAATTGTGCTTTGTTGTTGTTGTATAGGTAAGACGTTGGAGGGATTAGATTGTGGAGAAGCTATACTGTGGTAGACAAGGAGCAGTGGTTGGATCTGAGAGCTCATTTGGAATTAAAGAAACTGTTATTATTCTTACTCACTAGGTTTCAAGTTAGAGCAATGCTTTTTCTCTTCTGTTTACTCTCTTCTATAAGGTATATTGGTAGCAAAGCAGATTGGTGAAATAAACTCATATAAACTAAAAACATCTAAATGATCATAAAAGAACTAAAAACAAATACTAAAAGTTCATTAAAATATTAGATCTCACATATATGTTCAAATTAACTTATACTAACAAGCTTATCAAAGTTTGGAATGATTTTTTTATTTATCTTTTGAACATAATAGTAAATGTTATGCTTCATCCCGAAATATATAGAAAGTAGTATTTCTGTATTTTTTTCTTTAAAGATCTAGAAAGCTTCATTGTAGAAAGTTACATTGGAACGTACATGTATAATAAACTTCTTTATTTTAAGAAGAAAAATATGACAATATATATTAAGTCGTTCAAAAAAGAAAAGTATATCTGAAATAATCTAGAGCTTCCAACAAAAAAGAGTTAATCCAACGACACTCTTAGAACTGAGCATATATATGAACTCGACAGAACAACAAAAAGTAGACAACTTAATAGCACCACTAACGTTTTTAGGCCGAAACAATGTTATTCAGCCCAATTTTAGGTAAAAATGTCCACTTAAATAATATATTACACCACATAAGAATGAACTTAGTCAACTTAATTAATTTAATAATGTATCACACTTTATGGGAAAATCATCATTCCACAATCAAATTAAAGGTAATATTTTATAAATGGTAATATAACATACGCATGGAAATAATCTATACGACCTTTTTAATCGGGAATGAATGTTCTCATAGCGCCACATTAATTACACCATTGATCCACATGCTCACATCCAGAAGCGGTTTAAGTGGGGATAAACAGTGTGGTTGTCGTGGGTCCAATTTGATGTTCCCCCGATTTCTTAAAAGTTAGAGCGAAGTTAAAAAAAAAAAAAAATGTATACAAAAATAATAAAAATTACAATGTACTATGATCAATTTTTTAACAATTTTTTAAAAATATATTCTTATTCAAATTTTAAAATGATTTTAAATTTTGAGGTTTAAAAAAAAAAGAAATTTGTCCGAAAGTCCATAATATTATTAAAATGGTTCTACTCACATTCCAAAATAGCAAACATACGACATACTGCATATAACATTATAGGTCACCGTCAACCACTTTCAAAGTTTGAAAGTCTGACTATGCAATTCAAGTAGAGATCAATTCATGAGTGGCATTGGTTTCGAGAACAAGTGTATGGATTGTCATGGAGACAAGTTTAGTTTTTGCATAAGCCGTAACATATCTTTACGTCTACAAGAACAGCAAACTACAGCCACTGAAAGTGAATCCACTAGCATCACTTTCAAGGGGGGGCAGGGGCTGGTTAGATAGTAGGACGGGGAGTGCGACCGTCCCAGAGCCCAAAAATCCAATTTTTTTTTAACAATTTGCAAGAGAAATACCTTTATATCTTTAGTCAACTATTCAACGTAATTAATTATGTAACAATACATTCAATAACTATAATAACCCATTATCATGGCATCATAACATAAAACAAATTTTTTTTTTTTCAAATATAACAGAAATACCAAACACAACAACAATTGCTAATAGTAGCAATTGCGGACATTGTCCAAACAACTATATAATATTTGTGACAGATAATTCCTCTAAATTAAAACATCATTCTCCACTATATTAAATACCGTCATAAAAACAAATATAATTGTATTTGAAAACTTAATCTCATTATCTTCTGATCGATTTCATTTGATTTAACTTATAATGTTCAAGGTTTAACTGTAGACAAGTGTTATGACTATTATAATAATATAAAATTTTGCAACTCTGAACCAAATCAATAACAATATTATAAGAATGCTTACATGTCATTTTGTTATATAATTGTAATTTGGTGTAGACAACACTAATTGCTTAAAATAATCATCCTCGCAACCAACTGAACCTATAAAAATTTACATAAAAGTTTTTTTTTTGAACAAAATATAAAAATATATTTTTCATAAAAACCGATACATCAAATCCCGCGCGTAGCGCGGGCCCGTCCTAGTAAATTTATATATTTGGATCTAAAGCATTGAATAGTCCACCTAACGACAAAGCTAATCCATTGACAAAGGAAGGAATCTTAGTGCAAACGACAAATTAATGAGTTATAGAGAAGCTAGAAGATGTTGATAAATCACTAAACAAATTTAAAGTTCTTTTTGTCAGAATTAAAGACTACAGAACCAAATGAAATCGACCATTACAAAATGATAAATCAATATTTTTCCAAACACAGAACTAGTTGCCTGAACTATGTATAAAATAAGTAATTGATTAGTAAACATTCACTCTCAAATAAATTTTAAAATAAAGACGTCCAATAAAGACATTCTCTCACCAAGAAATCGCCAAGACAGTTTCATTACAAGACAAAAGAGAGTCTTTGTCAATGACGCATCAATAAGCCAAAAGTTTAAGTAAAACTTTGACAACATGAAAAACAAAAAAAATAGTAGCATTAGAAAATGAATTTCGAAAGATGTTAGGAAAAAAGGGTCAATGCTAATCAGGAAAATGAAATTATATTCAAAGTAATAAGTTGCCTGTAAAATGTTATCCTCTTCTTTTCTCATTCGTTATACAGAAAATAAATACCAACTAGACAAAGGAGAAAGAATCGCTTTCCTTTGTTTGTCTCCAAGCCTCCATGTCCCTACCACTTGGCATCCAAAAGAAAAGTATATAACAAAAACAATCACACATAAGCCATGGTTATGAATAGTTTCCTTTATTATAAAGAAGTGTATAGAAACAAACATATGTAGCCAAAAGAGATTGTTTTCTCTAAGGGAATGATTATTAGGATATTTTAGGATGGGGTTCTTATCATGATTTAAGAACCGTCTCTTAACTTTAACTAAAAAAAGTTAAGAGACGGTTCTTAAATAAAAGATTTAAGAACCGTTTCTTAACTTTTTTTTAGTTAAAATTAAGAAACGATTCTTAAATTATGTTAAGAACTCCGTCGTAAGAACCCTCTAGTAAACATCACCTAACAAGGGTCCACGTTTCCTCCCAAAGTTCAAAAGCACTACAAGGAAACGCCAAAGGTTCCAAAGCAAATACATGCAAATAGAAGAAGCAATAAGCACAAGATGCCAAAGTAATGGTAAGGAATAAAAAAGAAAAATCTATTGTTGATTTTGACATTTGTCCAACATTATTTAATATAATATTAAATTGGGTTTTGTAAGCTTTTTTCTCTCATATGGGTGGATGGGGTTTGGTTTACGCATTGTGAAGCTTTTGCCTCAAATGCACACACAACACTTGTCTTTTTCTTCTCTCACATTCATTTCCTCTTCCTTCTTTCTTTATTACTCACTCAAATGCCTTGCAACATGTCTCCCTAGGGTTTTCTCTTTATTAGACCTTTGGATCTTCTTTTTTTCATTTTATATGTTTTTGTTACAATTATAGCAAAGGCAGAGCAAATGCTTGAAGGGTTTGAAGTTGGAAAACCTTAAAGGGGAAAATGTTTTTAAAAGACTTGTCAGTTGTAAGGCAAAAACCTTCAATGCATGAACTAAATAAAACGAGAAAATAAGGTGAGAAAACTAGAACCACAAAGACATGCTTTTACTATTAAAAGCATTGAACACAAAGGTTAATATAAACATACAAAAACATGCAAGGATAAGTTTTATCACAACAGGTTGAAGACAACAATCGTCTTGTATTTTTACCCTATGTTCTCTAGAGCCAACTAAAGACTACTTACTATACTACCAAGCAAAGTATTATCTCTCGGTTTAGCGCTAAACCGATACATGCCGATAACAGAATTGGTTTTTGCTTCCGGTGCAACCAACAAAATCTCACAATAAGCTGGCCTTACTTATATGATGCTTCAGGAGACTAATGAAGACACACAAAAACGTGACCGAGCAGTGAGCACTACACAATACTTGTGCAAACTATACATCATAGCTAGTACTCAAAACAAACCGAGCCTACAATCCTCTTCTTCTTCTCTTTATGTATAGAACATCAACATAGAGCAGACAGACCTTCATGTAGCTATGGAGTTAGAAGAATAGGACTTGACTTGCTTAGACTATCATCCTCTATCGAGTGCACAAACTTTTTTAACTCGTCCATAAGACAACGGAAGTGGTCATTGTTAGGCAAGAAGTAAAACCCAATGGTAGCCTGCTCCAAATACAAAAGGTTAACATCGTGACCAGTCTTCTTAAGACCATCGACATAAGCCAATTGCCAATCCTGAACAAGATCTAAACCAGCCACAACTACAAGACTCTTGGGGAAGTTAACACTTTCAAGGCATTGACCTCGAGGACCAAAGGGATTACAAGCTGGATGATCTCTATCTTCACCTTTAGGTAAAAAAGCCCTCCAATACCAATCTCGATCTTGAATAGTGACAAAGTATTTACCATCAAGTCTCTTCTCAGACAGAGTCCTCTCTAACCCACCAAACATAGGGTGAAGAAGAATGTTCCCCAACACTTTAACTCCTTCACTGGTTGCCCTCAAAGCAACATTATGAGCTATGTTGCCACCTGAGCTATCACCAGCCAAGTAAACATAAACATTGGAGTCTTTACCACTCTGAAGCCAGATTCTGGACTTGACCCATTTGAGAGCATTCCATCCATCGTCGTAAGCACAAGGGTAACGATGCTCCGGCGATCTCCGGTAATCAACAGAGACAACAACAACACCGCATATGCTTACTAACCGTCGGCAGAGAGTGTCGTAGATAGCGCTGTTGGCGGAGGAATGAGTGAAGCTACCACCATGGAAGAAAACAAGAACGGGGACGATCTCTGTGGTGCTGAGAGGCTCAGTAAGGTCGACGGTACCGTAACGGGAGGGGTCGAGGGGAGCTGGGAGGTAGATTCTGGTGAGAAGGTTGGTGGAGGAGTGGAGGTGGTCGAAGGAGAAGACACCGTCGAGGGGGAAAGAGTTGGGGGGAACTTTACGGTCAAGAAACTCGGCGAGGTGACGGTTGAAAGAGCCGTCGGGACGACGGAGGAAGGTGTAAGCGAGCTTGAAGTTGGAAATGAGGACCCATGTGTTGAGTGGGACTATTCTCTACAGAAGAAGAAGAAGAAGAATTTTTTTAAGTCAGATGGGACGTTTTAGATTTTTCTTTATAAATCATCCGTACAATGAATCTATGATGATGATGAACTGATGATAATCTTCATCGGCTAAGAAATAAAATTCCAAGACTTTGGGATTTATGAGGCTAAGAAACTGAAATGTTGAACACAAGAAAAAGATGGAGAAGAAAGCAAAAGTGAATGGTTCGTTTTCAGAAAAATCAGAAAAGGAAAGTACCTTGCATTCGTTAAGGTTGACTTCGTTTCCAGCAGCCATAGTCGTCTTCACAAAAAACTAGCTAGCAACAAAGGAAGAGACTTAAGTTCAAAAAAAAAAAAAGGAAGAGACTTTGAATGACCTATGGAGATAAAAGAAAGAAAAAAAGGAGCAGAGATAACAACAAGTACAGAGCTCTTCTTTCTTATTACCAAGAGAGATGGTCAAAGGTGAGAGAAAAAAAATAACACATCGGACAGTGACGAAATGGCTGGACGACCGAGTTAGGGCATGTTTATTGGTGGGTTCTTAGGCGGAATTCTTAGCGTAATATAAGAACCGTCTCTTAGCTTTAACTAAAAAAAAGTTAAGAGACAGCTCTTAAATAAGAGATTTAAGAACCGTCTCTTAACTTTTTCTTAGTTAAAGTTAAGAGACGGTTCTTATATTACGCTAAGAACCCCATCCTAAGAACCCGCCAATAAACATGGCCTTATACTCTTTCCATTGGTGGGTCCCCCACGACTATCCACTTTTCCCCAATTTTTTTCTATTTTCGTATTTACTTTTTCTTCCTCTTTTTTTCATTGTGAAAGTTAATTTTGCTACTTCTACTAATTAGTAAAATGAAAATCTCAAATTATAATTTTCTTAATAAATCAATTGTAAAACAAAAATCAGATTGGCCGTGGTGTCATGTGAAGAGAGACAGAGGGAGGATTGGCTTATTGGCACGACACGCTCTCTCATAATTGCTCCTTTTGACTCCCATTTTTTACCTTACTATTATAATCTACGGATATGTTTAAATACTTTACGACATTTCATTTTTAATTATTTCATGTCTAGTTTTAAAAATACAAGACTTCGTTATTTTATATTTTTCATTCTTAATACCTCCCTCACATGAGTTGGCAGAGAGATTATGTGTCTATGTATGTCTTAAGATCAATGAATAGTCTCTGTCATTTTGTGACATTGTAATTGATCTGCAATGATTTTGCATAACTATACTACTATAATTTCAAGAATACCTAAACTGTTGTTTTGCTTTCACCTAGTAATCTTTCTATAACATTCCACTTTTTGGGGGGTCAAATTCTGTAACATTCCACTATTTTCTTATATTTTACTATATTATTATCCATCATAACTATACACTCAGTGGAGAAAAAGAACTAGCGTGTACTTTATGGTACCATTTAGGTGATGGAAACGACTTTTCACTAAAACAAGGACAATTTGTAAACAATATTCAAGTTAAGAAAATAAAAGTTCTCATCAAAAGATCGCACATCATCTAATAATAATATTATATAGAATTAAGTATATAATGTCAAAAAAGTAGATATATAAACGTATGGTAATGCACCTTAAAACTATTTAAAGAAAAAGAAAAAAAAATTAGGATCTTTGTACTAAATTGATGGTTGTGACTTATGATTAGGTGAGGGACATAGAGAGAGAGAGATTGTTTGGGTTTTTGGTTCTTTTATTGTTATAAATAGAAACGTGAATGCAAAATCTTAATAAAAACAAAATTAGTTAAGGGAAGGTGACAAAAGAAACTAACCAGCGTGCGACCAACGCCATGGCATGTGGCGTCAAAAGAGTTGTGTTGTTTTCGTTTAGTTAGTAATAAGATGAGTTTAAAACCTGTTATAATGCAGTGTTCAGTTCATAACTTGAGCACCGTACGATTTATATTTACAGAGAGTTTATGACCTTAAGGTATATATATATTCAAATCACAGCTGTGAATTTATGTATAAAGAACCAAAATGTTAATGGAGGCAGCTAAACAATAAAAAAGAAGAAGAGGGAGGAGAATAGTAGCACAACACGCTATATATGATTGGCGTGTCTATTTGAAGGCTTTCTTAAGTTTTGTCGTAATCTATTTTGTCTTTTCGATACGTGTGCTTCCCGTTTTCCACTTCTTAGTTCTTACTTCTGATTTTTATTTTTATTTTTATTTTGTATTCTTTTTTTTTCTGAACACAAATAAATTGAACAGTTCCATTAATTACTGTTTCCCGCTATCGTTTTGGATGAAAAAAATCGAATGCAATTAAACAAGCCGTGGAAAGAAAAAAAAAAAATCTGCGGTATGTAGATTTGTGGATTCTAGATTTGTCTGCGTATTTTCATCATGACATTTATTAGTGAAATTACTTTTATATGATAATTCATTTTTGTATTACTATCAATGACTTCTTTTGTAAGCATATGGACCGACTAATGTGTTTTAAACGAGCGTTAAACAAAGTCTTCCCCACTATTACTTTTTATATATGTTTTGGGAATAAAGTTTCCAAAAGTTGAACAAGACGACAAATGTAGGTTGCTTTCCTGTCCTCCCTTAATTTGTCGTTTTTTGTCTTGGAAAGCAACCCCATCCAACACTTAATGTTGGGCCTCATTTCGTTGATATAAACTTCAGCCTAACTGGTGTTCAAAAGAAAAACTTCGGCCCAATCCAATTTGTAGTGGAATAATGAAGTTAAGTTTCCTTTATCAACAACCGTTAAACAAATTGGGGATGTAGCTCAAATGGTAGAGCGCTCGCTTTGCATGCGAGAGGCACGGGGTTCGATCCCCCGCATCTCCAAGTCAATTTTTTAAATAAAATCTATTTGGCAATGAAACAGTAGTTTAGCTATATGATGTTATAATGCACACAACTTGAACAGAAAGAAGCTAGCATTGAAACCCTTAAAACTTTGTCCTTAAAGTTTGTACATAAAACCCTGAAGGAGAAAATATAAAGACAGACGTGTATAATCAAAGTGATTTAGCAAGTATTGGCCATTGAGTCGATGAGCAACTCATAGCCCTCAGGGACATGAGACCCAAGACGTACACACTCAGCCAACGCAGGAACATCTGATGCAACATCCAGAAACTGAGCCACAAAGAGAAGCAGGTGAAAATCAGAGATCCTCTTGACGAATGGGAGACTCCTTGCACGATCCATATGGGTTTTCAAAGCCCGCATTGTTGTTTGACTGTTCCGGTTCTCTATCGGGAAGGTACACGACAACGATCCCTGTCAATTAACCAATCAAATTATACATAATCCACACTACATTTCAAAGTATATATATATACAACTTGCATAAATGGCTTAGAAACGAACCTGATGATCCAAGATCTTGACAACGACGAGGAAGAAATCATTGTCGACTTCTTTAAGATCTTTAACTCCAACAACCACCTCTTTCTTCATCTTAGAGAGCTTCGGATCATCCTCAGGTCCAATCTCCGTCACAAACCACCCTTCCCTGAACAACCTAACGCACATGTCACTCATCTGAAACGCCTCAAAATGAACATCAGCACCACCACCACCGTCCTCATTGATCTCAAGCTTCACAACCGCCGTGACCCACTCCTTCAACTCACTCTCTGCGTGAAGCTGCGCGGCTAGCAACACCTCAAGATTTGACAACGTGTACTCCTTCTTATCCTGCGTGACAGTCTGGTTGAATATAAACCCAACTCTCCTCATCCCCAACCCTAGAGCGATCGCATCCACACGTTTCTCCTCCTCAGCGTCTCTCATGAGAATGAGATCATCCTCCCTCCCTTGCTGCGTCGGCTCGTAGATGAAATCCACCTCAACCTCACCTTCCTCCGAGACGTTCCCGTACATGAACCCGCCGCGTTTGACAGCGAAAGCCAGCGACTCGTTGACGTAGTGCTGAAACGCGTTGGCGCAATCGCGGTCGAAGGAGACGGAATCGCAGTGAGACTTCTCTTGGCGAGAGACTCGCATCTGGCGTGCGATTAGATCGTCGACGGTCATCTTCCTCCCGAAGGAACCTGCAGGGGTTACGGCGGGCCCGCCGCGAATCGTGCGCTCGCCTTCGTACGCTAGGTAGAGGATAGATCCGTGGGAGAGGTTGAGAGAGGAGATAGGGAGGTTGGGGTTGATCATGTCGGTGAAGCTGTGGAAATCATCGGGAGACTTCGCGAGGAGAAGGTTGCGATCGGTGGATAAGGTTTGGTTATGGATAGGGATCTGGAGCTGGTTTTGAATTAGGGTTTTGAGTTGAGAGACTGTGATGTGAGATCCTTCTACGTTCACTCGTTCCAATCCATCTCTGCTTCGGATTCTCAACATCACCATCTTCCTTCGAACCAATCACGAGAAAATCAAACTTGAAGTGAGATTGATTTGAAGGTATATATGAATCAATAATTTCCTTCTTACGATGGAAGTCGAGAAGCTCTGAGATTCGAAGAACAGAGAAACCAAGAATCGAATATGTTCCAGAAAAGGAAAGAAATGGGCTTTAAACTGAACCCAGAGTTTCTCTTTCTAGCTACCTATTTAACTTTAAATGGGCTTCACTAGTATTACCCAAATGGGCTTACTTCTAGCGTATAACCTATTAGGTCTTTGACAAGACCCATGTGTTGATACATACATAGGAAACTATTAGATATTTTGTTTGTTTGTCGTCGGTCGGTAGCCATCATAGATTTATTGTATAACAAAATGCCCATGTATCGTCGATTGGAGTAATAAGTGAAGTGATATGATCTTTTTTTTAGAATAGATGGGGATAATACGTTACGAGTGGTCCAGTTTACATGATACTAAATGGTCCAAAAAAAGCAAAGGGCTGTTAAAATTATATGGTGTGACCTTGAGGACCACATTCCTAGATCACGCCATTTATTGACTTCAAATCTATATAATTAGTTTGTTTATTTCTATACAGTTTATTTCAAAATTAAATGCTTAAAGCTCATATATTTAACATGCCTGAACATTTTACCTCATTCCAAAACCGAATTTGAATCCAATCTGAAATTTCCGAACTCAAACTTGATCTGATTTATAAAAATACTAGTATTCTACCCATACTGCGTATGGGAAATGAAAATGATTAATTTATTGTGTTAAAAATAGTGTGTTTTGTAGCAAAATGTATTGCTAGATTCATGCTAATACTAAATGTACTGCAATACTTGTAGAACAAAAATATATGTAGTTAAGTGAGCAAGTTAGAATGATAATAACATTCTCTGCTTTTTCAGACGAAAGAATCAATAAAAAAAATTTATATAAAAACACAATCTTTTACAATGAAACATATGACTAACACTACATATCTTTTTGGCTCTTGTGCCAAAAAAAATAATTATAGTCTGAAAAATCCATTTAGGTTCTAACTCTGAAAATTTGCTTTACTTTGGACTGAAAATATTTTTGTAAAATTCAAATTTCATATAGAACACTGAATGTAAAAAAAAATAATGAATTTGGTTCTAAGATATTATCTTTCTTATACAAAAAAAAAATCTGATTCTATTTTCTCTATTTATTATACATACTTTTGATTCAATAAAATAAACCAAAAATATATACTTGTTATTAAGGTAGCATCCAACAGAAATCACAAAACAATGATAATATACTTCTTGATGATAAAAAGGTTAGTAAAATATAATAATATACCTGGAAATCCATTTTTGTTGATAGTCTTTTTGGATAGTGTTAGATGATCTTCTCTTCCAAATCTCCCGTCAATCATTATTTATTAGCTAATGTCATACACTTTTTTTTAAACATGCAAATCCCACATCTTGTCTGTGGATCTGTGAAGGAGACAAATATGTCTTGCAGCAATATGCAGTTATAAAAATAAACCTCGCAAATATAAATAATAGAACATAGGAAGTTATCTAGAAACTGTTGGTAAATAGTGATCGTGGTGTGGAATGTAAAAACCGCCAACGACATGGCCAAAGAAAATATTTTTGACTTTAAACTTTTACACTTTTGTTTTTGATTTGTTCTTTATTTTAAATTATTTTTATTTAATAAACTATGTGGCAAAATACTATTGGTCAAGTGACTTGTGATTTAGTATATAAGGGATTTGAACAGATATTAAAGTAGAAAAGATTGAATATTTGAACCTAATCAAGTAAATACTTATTAGGTTTTGGAATCCTTGCGTATTAAGTGGCATTCTTCTTCTGACGACACACTAAATAAATGGTAATCCTTGCGTATTACGTGCAAGACAACTCAGCTTACACCACTTCTCCATCTGACTCTACCTTTGTTTTCCTAATTACCTCTTTCTTTTCTTTATTACTTACTTCCAGCTTTTCTATACTTAAAATGCTTAATTTTAACAACAAACCAAATCGATCTGAACCCAAAAAATATATGTACCAAAAAAAAAGAATGGTACCAATATATGATCTACCATTGATATAATGCCATTTGACTAGCCACTGTTGATAAAAAATTCATACAAAAACAGAAATGTGGAAAAAAACAACAAAGGCAACGATCGTATCAAAACATGAGATTCAATCACATATCGGTGACATATGTCATGAGGACAGAACTATCGAGAGTCCATGCTGAGACAGTGCAAACCCCACCATACACTGCTTCTTTCCGGATTCACAGTTACGTTTCACCCCTCTTTCTGAGTTATACAGTTACTTCAGAGAAACTAGAGCATTCTCGTAACTTATGGCTTACCTATCTCTTTTCCTCTTCTAGTGATTAACCCAATGTACGAGCGACAAACCCGACATAATTTAGTTTTTTCCTATTTTACACTCCCACGGGGTAATTCATTAAAATATCTCAAAAAGAAAATATATTAGTTATAAGAATTAGTAATAATTGTTTAGTCACCATTGTGTGTCCGTATATTGTAAAAGAGGGTCCGTTCTGACAGTAGTGATTAAGATGCGACGCTGCACTTTGTTCCTAGCTACTTTATTCAAATTTTCAGTAGCTATTTACCTTTACTTTTCTACTCCTTACTCATCATAAAGTTATAAACTTTGAATTTTTGGATACTGCCCTCACATACAATAAACTCTTGCCCTCATTTTTGTTTCTCAAATTTAAGTATGTTTTTTTAACTAACACTAATCTGTTATCTGCAAAACAAGGGCATTATTTTTTATTCAATGTGTTTACCAATCGCATGACTTAGATAAAATATATTAATTTATGTTCTGCTCTTTTATCATTTTTATCTTTTTCAGTCATAATTTCAAATGTTATTTTTATATGTGATTTAGTCACGTGTACAAATTCGATACTATTATATATTTGAATATGAAATATTCACTTTTGATATTTTTTTTGTTTTTTTAACACATGCAAATATTCATTTTGATGGTTATCAAATTAAAGTGGTGGCTAAAATAAATAAAGATGAAATTACTGTAATACAGTCAGTAGTACCTAGGAGATGGTCAGAATCCCACATCAAAGCATGATTGGACGGTTCTGATGTCATCATAACTAACCCTACCTTTCTTATTACCGTCAGATCATTCAATTCCATTATTACTACTCCCTCCGTTTCGCAAAAAGTGTCGTTTTGAGGTTTTATTTTTGTTTCATAAAAAGTGTCGTTTTCTATTTTTAATGTAAAATTTATGAATTTTATTTTTCAATTTAATTTTTTATTGGTTGAAATAGTGTTAGGTGTATGAGAAATGATGTTTTTATATAGAAAATATGCAAAATTAATTGTTTTTTTAATCCGTGTGTAAAAACTTAAAATGACACTTATTATGAAACAGAGGGAGTAAAACTTTTTTCTTCCACATTTTGTTGTGGTATTATTAGATTCCATCTTCCCCTACACCTTGTCGCAGGCTATCATTATACCCCTCCAATTAGTGTTGGCAATTGGGTTGTACCGACCCGCATGGTCCCATCCCGCTGCGGTACAAGTTTGATACGGGTCTTGGCGGTACAGACCCGCGCGGGACACGGTCTCTGGAAGTGCTGCCCAATCCCGACCCGCGACATGCACAGGCTTTGGCGGGAAAGGTCCGCGGGACTCCGATCAAGTTGCACGTGCATCTGACACTTGCAAGAACACAAGTTTGTTAGCATTAATTGATACAATACTTTTGTTAAAGAAGATCAAACTTAAGTTATATAATCTTTGATGTTTTGAATATATTATATATGTAAACTTGAACCAAAGGCCTTCCAAGTTCTAACGCTTAAAGTGTGAAATCACATGAACAACCAAATCAATTGTACAAGCTGAAGTTTGGAGAATATCGGTGGTTGTCGCTGGTTCCTTAAGAAACACACTTAGTAACAATCTTCGATAATGCAAAGTTTTCCTGCATATTGGTTTTGTCGACAAAAAACTTCAAATGTAATTGTACAACCAACAATTCAGAAAGTTACCAACAACAATCAAATGTCCCTATCAAAACTCATCAATTTTGATTCGAAAGTTAACACAAAACTTTTATTATAATGAAAATAAAATACATACCTGTGAACATGCACCATTTGAGCTTCGCCACAACTTCATCAGTTTTGTAAGTGTCGCCAAAGTTCATCTCTTTAGCCGTTGAAGCTCCACGGGTGCATATGGAAGACGGAAGGAAGACCAGACGAACTATCAAACATCGAAGTGCCACCGCTAGAGCCTCTTTTCTTTTGTCGGTGAAGATCGCCATGGAAATCACTATCGTCAAGTTCTCTTGTTGTTTGGACATATAAAGAGGTGAAATAAAAATACAAGAACCACCGTCAGAGCTCAAAACGCCATCATCACCAGAGCTTAATTTCAGTAAAGATCGCCTCTGAATCGCATTTCTCTAACCCTTCTCATTTTTTTCAAGTGAAAAGACGAACTGCAGAGAATGATACGAGTCCTAAATTTCCCGCGGGCTCATTTGGGTCTATCCCGCGTGAGGCCCAATTCCGCACAGTCCCTATCCCGCGAAGCCCACTACAAAATTGGGTCTGGATGTTCATGCCTAATCCCGCCCTGCTGCAATGCTTAACGGGCCCGGCCCACGGACAAGTTCAAGAATTGCCATCTCTACCTCCAATTTATCGTCCTTCTCAGCACAGTCGATATAAGATAACCTCCCGCTTCCAACCAATCCAACGGCTGGTATACGAATATTAAAAGGACACGTGTCACGATCGGAATCAAGAATCACAATCACCGAAAAGGCATCACATGGAGATGTTTGACCATGGTTAATATTTAACCGAACCAGAGTCGCCTTTTTCCTTTCCTTCTCTCTCCCCATCATCCTCACATTCAACGTTTTGTTTCTGCATCTTCTTTCGCTCACTACTGATTCACAATCTCCCGTTAGATCATCAAGAGCTCGAGAGGTTTTTAACGGCAATGCAGAAGCGAGTTGGCTCGTCGTTTCCAGAAGAAGTTCTGGAGCACGTATTCTCCTTTATCCACCATGACAAGGATAGAAACTCTGTGTCGCTAGTCTGCAAGTCATGGTACGAGATCGAGCGGTGGTGCAGGAGGAAAGTCTTCATCGGGAACTGCTACGCCGTCAGTCCCGCGACGGTGATAAGGAGGTTCCCTAGAGTGAGATCCGTGGAGCTGAAAGGGAAACCACACTTCGCAGACTTCAATTTGGTGCCTGAGGGATGGGGAGGGTACGTGTATCCGTGGATTGAGGCGATGTCGACGTCGTACACGTGGCTGGAGGAGATAAGGCTGAAGAGGATGGTGGTGAGTGATGAGTGTTTGGAGCTTATAGCTAAGTCGTTTAAGAATTTCAAAGTTCTCGTGCTTTCTTCCTGCGATGGCTTCTCCACCGATGGCCTCGCTGCTATCGCCTCCACTTGCAGGTATAAGCCACATTGCATCAAGATTTTCATTTCTATTTGGTAAGCATTTGAGGTGAACTCATTGGCTCAACCTAAAAGGGTTCTGGGGCGAATCTAATATAACGGGTCCGGGTCCTAATGGTAACATGCAAAACAACTACGATGCGGTTCTAATAGTAACAAAAACATATACATAAATAGATATATGTAAAGATTTTTGTTATTATTAACAGCTCGGTGCGGTGAAGTCAATTAATATTATATGTTGTGGTTTCGGGACGGGATTACCAGCTTAGGCCACAAACCTCTTGCTATTAGAAAAAACACATCTGAGGTGCCTAAATCGGTTATATGATTCATATGCAGGAATCTGAAAGAGCTTGATTTGCGTGAGAGTGATGTTGAAGATGTTAGCGGACACTGGCTTAGCCATTTCCCTGATACATACACTTCTCTTGTATCACTCAACATATCTTGCTTAGCCTCTGATGTATGTTTCTCTGCTCTGGAGAGGCTGGTGAGTAGGTGTCCTAATCTCAAGTCTCTCAAGCTTAACAGAGCTGTTCCTCTTGAAAAATTGGCTACTTTAATTCAGAGAGCACCTCAGCTGGAGGAATTGGGCACCGGTGTCTACACTGCTGATGTGCGTTCAGATTTGTTCTCTGATTTATATGTAGCTCTCTCTGGGTGCAAGAACTTGAAGTGCTTATCTGGCCTTTGGGATGCTGCTCCTGCCTATCTTCCAGCTGTTTATTCGGTTTGCAGTCGGCTTACAACTTTGAACCTGAGTTATGCAACTGTCCAGAGCTATGATCTTGTCAAGCTTATTACCCTATGTCCTAAACTGCAGCGCCTCTGGGTTAGTCCACTTTAACATCACATACCGTGAAATAGTTTACTGTAATGTATCTCAACAATATGCTTCAAGGCCCACCTTTATTTTTAACTATGGTAATATGACTTTATTGACACAGGTGCTGGACTATATCGAGGATGCTGGTCTTGAGGTGCTTGCTTCAACCTGCAAGGACCTTAGAGAGTTGAGAGTGTTTCCGTCTGAGCCTTTTCTCATGGAGCCAAATGTCGCCTTGACGGAACAGGGGCTTGTCTCCGTCTCTGTTGGCTGTCCAAAGCTCGAGTCAGTTCTTTACTTTTGCCGCCAAATGACAAATGATGCGTTGGTAACCATTGCTAGGAACCGTCCCAACATGACTCGCTTCCGTTTGTGCATCATTGAGCCGAAAGCCCCTGACCATCTAACACTAGAGCCGCTGGATGTTGGTTTCGGAGCTATAGTAGAGCACTGCAAAGATCTCCGGCGGCTCTCCTTATCAGGGCTGTTAACGGACAAAGTTTTCGAATACATTGGGAAGTATGCAAAGAAGATGGAAATGCTGTCAGTGGCGTTTGCAGGAGACAGTGACTTAGGGATGCATCATGTTTTGTCAGGGTGCGATAGCCTGAGGAAACTAGAGATAAGGGACTGCCCGTTTGGAGACAAGGCGCTATTGGCAAATGCTTCAAAGCTGGAGACAATGCGATCTCTTTGGATGTCTTCTTGTTCCCTGAGTTTTGGAGCCTGTAAGTTATTAGGACAGAAGATGCCAAAGCTCAATGTGGAAGTCATCGATGAGCGGGGTCCACCTGACTCGAGAGCAGAGAGCTGCCCTGTTGAGAGAGTGTTCATATACCGAACAGTAGCGGGTCCTCGGTTTGACATGCCTGGCTTCGTCTGGAACATGGACCAGCACTCAACAATGAGGTTTTCCAGGCAGATCATCACTAACGGGCTATGAAGAAACAAAAAACTAAACGAGGTACATTCTTTCACTAATTCCTTTCTCATCATCTCCCCCATATAAGTCGTTCGAGTTTAGGAACGCGGGGGAGAGAGGGAGAGAGTGATCGGCCTCCATTAGTTTAATTCTGGGCTGCTTCACATAACCACCAAGCTCATAGGCAACGAGTAAAAGAGAGAGATAGACAGAGAGAGTGATCCGAGAGACCTCTTTTTTATATATTGTTGTCTGTTTGTTTTGTCTACTTACTGGTAGGGTCTTCAGAGATTCTTGTAAAAGACAATAATGTCAAAATGTAACTGCTCTACTTATTTGGACTCATTTTTTTTAGTCCTTTTCTAGTGTTTTTTTAATCTCTCGTCTTTGCCAATTTCATTTGTCCGGTTAGAGAAATCGCTGTTTGCATGGTGTTTTTTTGGTTAAAGGAACAGCACACAGTTCTTTAATCTCAGGGCCCTAGACGTTTGTTTCCAGAGAGAATAGTTGCAAGTTTGTCACTAGAGAATCCAAAAATAGGAACAAGATAATTTTGCTTGAGTTCGAACATAGATAAAAAAATTGACGTGTCCTAGTGAAAAAGAATTTGAACCCTTAAAACTAATATCAGTTCAAAGCTTATAATTTCTTTTTTAAAACAAATTTATAAGTAAAGTTTTAAAAGATTTATGATGAAAGCCTATACTTATTTATTTATATAAATAATTTAAGCCTTTTACATATACTTTTAACATAAAATTATATATATATATGTTTAAAAAAAAATCTGAGTCATTAACTATTAAATTTTAATGGAAGGACATCGGATTGGATCCGGGACGGTTGCACGGTTTGTCCCCATTCAAACCGCCCCTGTGTTTTAACAACTTACCGTAGCATCTGAAATTGGGTTAAAGCTTGTAATCAGATAACACATCATTGTCAACTGGTTTTCTTAAATCAGTACAAAATGTTCTCAAAGTTTTCACTCAATTCCGAGATCAAAATATAGGCGTATGTTACTAGCTAAACAAAGGTTACTTACTAGACATCCAAGAGACTTGGGCTACAAGACAACTTCCCATCTGGATCAACAAATTTAGAGATCCCACTACAAGTGTCAGTCACTAGTGGAATAGATTCTTATGTTCCTAGAGCACAGTTGATGGAGACAAGTCACAATCTTACACACAGTACCACCAATGTATCTTTTGGAATAGAATCCCAACAAATGCAACTTGCTAAAGAGGTACATACCACAGCTCTCGGCAATGAAATGAAACTGAAAATTAGTACACCAACAAGAAGATTAAGTCAACAGTTTTTAAAACTAAAAAAGTTTCTCAACACCTCTCTGGCTCTCTCACCTACACACGTCATGACGATGAAATTGATATTTATGAGGTCTGCATAATGATAATGGTGTCCAACAAGGAGGAGACTTAGTTATATGTAGCATTTGAGAAAGAAAAAAAGAGAGCAAAAATCTAACAGAATAGGAATCTTCGAAAGTCTCTGTCTTTGAGAAATGCAGAATATGTGTCCCGTTGAGTGGAGGAGACTAGCAGTACGTAGCACCACCCACAAGTCAGCTTTGTGTTCCGTTACCATCAGCTCCTTCCTAATCTTATTCATGTTCTTTTAGAAAATATATTAGAAAATAAAACCAAATAGAATATGATTTGTTGGATTTATATATATATATATATATATATATATATATATATATATATATTCAGTCATCCTTTTTAATGCATTCTGTTAACTAGTGTCGATTATTTTTATAAAGTTTGGATGCTCAGCTTAGAACAAAGTTGAATTTCATAATGCATATGATTAGATCATGAGAATGCATTTATGTTAAGAATCTTTGGATCCTACTGATAAAGACAGAAAGTGAATTAGTTTTTAAACGTCCCTTTAGTACCGTTTAGATTCTCCCTCAAAAGATCACCAATGAACTCGGAAAGTAAGTAAAGCACATACAGTATCTCCCACCAATCATCATTCAAAGATAAATACAACTTCTGCAGTTTCTTTACAAAATACAACCAATTTTCTTTTGTCGAAAAGAAATACAACTAATTTTAAACGTTGATCTCTCGTTTATTTCGATACTTCAATTATGTTCCAAACTTCTACAGAAAACTATCTTCATTCTAAGACATTGTACATGCTTCTCATATATATATATTCATCCTATTATTTACGAAGTAGTTTTTTGCAGTTAAACTTTTTAAATGTTAAACTGTCATTGTTACTTTTTAATAAATTTTTATATATAATTTATTATATAACTAAATGGATTTTATATTAATAATATTAGATTTATATATTATATTAGATAATTGATTATAAATTAATATGATAAAATTATCAAAATCAAAACATACTTTTTTATAAAAGTTAAGATAATTCTTATATATTGTGTTGTTATCTAAAAATAACATTTTCAGTTATGAGATTGAAAATATTAAGATATATAAAATCTATAATTGAAGACTAATCAAGCAAGAAAGACATTTGTATAAAGAGCATTTCTAAAGCAATTATAATATCTTAGTGTTTTAAAAATATTACTACAATAATAAGCATATATATATTGATATTTTTTTGTAATATATAAATAAGTTACCGTTAATTTCAACTTAAAAACATAAATAATAGATGATTTTTAATTAATAAATATAAATTAATATGTATTTGTATGAAGATTATGCATGTGTGTATGGGAGAAACAACTAGACTGGTTAAAGTCATTGTTATCTATAATGAATAATTACATTTATTTATTGGATTAAATGATTGATTGTAAATAAATAAAATAAAAATTAATCAAAAATAAAAATGAATTTAGAATTTATTTGATTAGATAAGTACTGACTAAAAATAATATAATTAATACATTACAATAAAAGATAATTCATATATGATTGTGTTGTTATCGAAAAAATAGTTTTCAATAAAAAAGATCAAAAATTAAAAAATAGAATAACACATAACTAAATATTAATCAAACATTACTCTTGTTTTTATATAATATTGAATAATTTCGAAATTTACTTATTAATAACAAATTTAGTATACAAATAAATTTTCAAAATATTTATAATACATGAAAATTTTCAAATGAAAACATAAACAATAATATACCATGCAAGTCTTTTAATTAGTAATACACATGTTAATAAGTAATTATAAAATGATTATGTCTTCGTGTGCGGATGAAACACCTAGTATATATTTATTGTTTTGGTATTTTCTTTTATATTTTTTCCTGCTTTTTTTCATGTGATATATAAACTTACTATATGATATCATTTTTACACGATCTTAGTCTTCTTATTAAAACCATTTAGAGAATGTGATAATTTAGGCACTTTAAAAATGAGGTGAATTAAATCACTTAAAATGTATCACAAAACTAAATGACTCTATTTTAAATTACTTATATATAAATGAGACGAATATAACATATGATAAGTATAATTTTCTCCCTTACAATAGATACCACAGCAGTACATCCACTGATTAGTTAAACTGGGAAATACAAAGCTAGCTAATTAATTTGTTAGACATGATCACATGAGCTAAACAAAATATAAAAATTAGCTATATATATAAGAACATGATACACATTTAAGTGTAATCTATCCATCATTATTTACTATCCAATCTCAACATACAACAATTATGTTTCTTTTTCTTTAGGATTCATATGATTTCTAGTTATGAAATAATTGATACGGCTTGATCAAGGGAACGAGAGAGCCACTTAGGTGAAGCGACATGACCTCATTGGTAGAACCCACCAGCTTACCACTTACAAAAACAGCAGGAACTGCGTTGGGGCAGCCCAGACGGACTAAGGCCTTCTCGATCTCGAGGCAGTCAGGATCGTTGTCAATCTCGTGGATTGTTGGTTGAACCCTAAGGTCACGGAAAAGTATTTGCACGGCGTAGCAAAGACAACATAAGTTTTTGGTGAAGATCACAACTCCTTTCCCTGATGACATTCTCATCACCTTGTCCATGATCAGATTCTGAATCTTTTGGCTCCTAACGGTCGAGATATTATGTTTCTTTAGCTTTGAATTGTGTTTCTTTGTTCGTTTGAAAACTTGATGACCTTCTAGGGCTTTTTATAGGAAGGTGCAAGATCTGTTGGTTTAGTTTTTTTCTTTTTTTTTCCTTTAAAAATTATTTTTATTCTTTAAAAAGACATGAAAAAGGGAGAAAAACAGATTCCTTTCGAAGAATTAAAGCAGCTTTGCGAGAAAATACCTTTTTAATATGTTCTGTTTGGATGTACAAGTTGGAGGAAAATAATTATGTATAATGACTCATTTGGCATCTATATTATATTACTGAAGAATGCAACGATCATAATTAACTATAAGCATACGATTCGAGAGGTTATTTGCGTACACTGTAATGACGTGGAATATTGATGCCTGAGATAAGTGAACAGTATCGTATTAGTGGATCTCAATGCAAAATACGACTGTGAACGATACACGTACGCCTTGTTTGCGTGCATGCATGCTTTGTCACATATATGTGCCCGACGCTTTTTATGACGAATCTCTTTGATAATGAAAGATTAAGATTACTAGTTTTATTAATCACGTAAATTAGAGGAAGCAGCAGTTAAATTAGGTAAGTTTGTTTAGAACTTGTCGACTAGAGAGACAAAGGAAAAGGATATGTCGTCGACCATAGACTAAAGGGATAGCTTGATGGTTGATGCCAAACACTCACCATTTAAGTTTTGTTTGACATTACCACACTTGTCCCTATAATTACTATATTCATATTTTTGCTTATTTTTGTTGTATTTTTCATTCAGAGACTTCCATATTTAAAAAAATTCACATTGGAAATCTTTCAAATATATTTTCTCATGAAAAGTAATATTTTAATATAAGAGTATCTCAACTAAAAAGAAGAAGCATCTCAAGTGTTTGAAAAGCTCTGGCTAACACTTTTTAAATGATTTTTTTAGCATGAGTCTTCTCAAAATTTTAAAATATTTTTTATTAAAATACTATTATTTTGGTAAACTATTATAGTTGAAATATTTTTGATGCTGATGGTTTTTAATAATAATAGACACACGGTTCAGATGTCAAAGTACTGTAGAAGCTAAATGTAGTTGTCATTTTTTTTTGGTTGTCTCGTGACTGGATCTTCTCCTGAGTTAGAGCTCGTTTATAGCTCATTGATTGGATAATAGGCTAAAAAGAAGAACAAAAACAGGATTAGAGCTTTCGGTGGTAATGCATATATATCAACTTTACATGTATATAGGTATAGTGATTATTCGTCACTGATCGTCCCCTTCAACCAGCTTACCTAAAGATTAATATGCTTTGTCTATCTCACTCTTACACACTCATGTTTGATTCTGCTCTTGCCGTCTCTCTTCCAGACCAGGATCTGTCCAACATTATCGCATGCCCTAGTTAATTACACTCATAAATTGTGCTATTTAATTACACTCATAAATCTATCTTGTAGAAATACCATTTAGAGTGTTTGGAAACATGAATAGAAGTAAAAAAATATATTGTTGTTTGGAAACATAAATAGTAATATATTAAGAGAAAAAAATTAATGCGCTTAATTTGAATAATAGATTACTATGGCCCAAAGTATAATTAATATTTATTTTGAGATTTTATATAGTTGTTATTAATTTGTTAAGAAAAAATATTATAATTATTTATAGTTTCACTTAAAAAGTTTTTTGAATAAATAAAGAACAAAACATAATTTATTTATATAATATATATTTTGTATTGTTACTTTCTCTTTTCGTATATTTTAAATATATATCCCAATATTTCTTAATATATAATTTAACAAATACAATATAATTATATAAACGATCTATTTCATGAGTTATTCTGTGTATTTAAGAATGATACACTATTATTGAGTTAAAAATTATTAAATTATAAAAGTATACATATTTATAGAATTCTTAATACATTTTACCGCTCATAACATTTTATGGACAACCATGTTACACCACACAATGATGAAATACATAGTTTAATAGTGAAATCCAAAGCAGCTCTAGTCTACGGTCGACTTCACTCCAGTCACTAGCTTTGCCTTCGGCCTGTCCGCCATCCACACCAGAATAAATAGAGTAATAAATAAAAGTAGTAAAGATAGAACCGTTAATTTTTTTTTTTTTTTAATTTGTATATATTGAAAAATATGACTGCACGGATCAAAATCTAGTACTACTTAAACCATTTAACGTTTTTTCTAACCATATATATATATATTATGAAAAAGTGGAAGGCTCCTTTTAAAACATGATTCTCTTTAGAGGAAGTAAAATCGAATTTCTAGTAATCTAGGGAAAAAGTTGAAATTCGTGTTAGTATAAAATGGTCCTTCAGTGTGCCAGAAAAAAAACTATATATATTATAGGTTTTTAATTTTTCTGCACATGGAAACATAAGAACATGATTATCCATGGTTCTTAAATGGGTTTCTTGCACTGTTTGTAGGCCCCACTGATATATAAAAACCGTTTTTTGCACTGTTTGCGGGTTCCACTGACATATGACGACCCGCAATTGATTCTTTTTTTATAAATCAAATTAAGAAAAAAACAAATAAGATTCTAGAAATAATAATGCTCTAATAGACGATAACTTAAAAGTGAATTTAAAATAAATAAAATATTAGACATGCAAACTTTAGTGCCCTACGCCATTGCTTAGCTTGCTTGTGCCATGGACAGCCACTACATATCTCAGGCGAAGTTAGTAAACATGTACAACGGCTGGCAAAAAATCTTACAAAATGAGATCAATCTTGCAATATAGTTTTTACCTGAAGTAGTACATATTAAAGATTCAACAGCGACCTAAGTTTAGTGGTTATAGAAAAATATATATAGGAAAAACGTATTCTGATAAATATGAGTATATTTATGAAATTGAGCTTACTCGATATTTAACTATAGTAAATATACGGTAGTGTGACGTGAATTTTCGTACTGACCACATGTTTATTTATTGTGTTCTGTGTTCCTGTGCCTTGTGGGTGAAGCTTTTCAAGTATAAAAGATTCTCTTTTTTTTTTCCCTTCATTCACCGAAGATAAGGGATCCTATAGAAGTACTCCTCTACGTGTATAGTTCATTCCTGATAATCATCTCTTGTCTTGTCAATTCATCGATCTATCATATCACTATATCTCGATCCTCTATTTTAGAGCATCGGTATCAATAATCTCTATCAAATATTCTCAACAAATCAAATACTAATATATATTTACATTTTATTTTATTTTATTTTTCTTTAACAAATAAAAGATCACTTAATTAATGGATATGTGTCATATGGTATTCTTAATTTTTTATTTTTTTTAGATTGAAAACACTTTGTAAAACTCATTGATGTGGATGTTCTTAGAGCAGTTTCAATGAAAGGTTCTCTCCAAAAGTTTTTTAATACATATATATGTATATATATATATAAAGATTAATATTTAATTACACGTTTCTAAAAACTACAAGAAACCAACCAAAAATTTCTAAAAATGAAATATTTTCACAAAGCCATAAACTCCATGCACATTCACCAACGCGAATCATACTATACTTAATTCTAATACAATTCCTGGTTTTCATTACAGAACATGATTGTAGCAATTCTGCAAGGAAGCATGTTATGATTACCTTTGGCCAATTTGGTAGACTGTTGTAGAGATCTAGAAGTGAATATTATGGTACACAACTTGTCCATCAGAATCTTGAGATGTTTTTTTAATCACCCACAAGTGTGCAAAATCAATCATGGTGAATAAAAACGAAGCATGGTCTTATCACGAATCTACCATAGATTCCTCATTTCTGTGGATTTCCAAATCTGAGAATCATGCTTTCCTGTTCAATACTACTGCAATGAACAATGTATTATTATTATTCTCGTGACTCAACAAGGAAGACTCTTAAGAGTTAAGGACAAACGGACACATTCAGAAGTTTGTGAATGCACAACTTGAAAAAAATGGTTTTGAAGATTAGTGTAAAAGCTAAAAGCAAGATCTTGAGTCTCTATTGCTCTCTAGACTCCAGGTCACACAAGCAGAAAAAGTATCTCAAAGACAACCCTTCTTTCTTTTCCTTTCTTGCTTTCCGTTTCTTTCGAGCCTGGGGGAATCTAACTGGATAAACCATAATCTAATCTCCACCTCAGTGGATGCATCAAAAGCAAAAAGATATTGCATCCCAACAAGAAAAAAGCAACATAGAGCATACATAATCACACTGTTGCATACCTTCTTGGATCCGTGGATCACTAGTAAACCATAGGGCAAGGATATTTCCGTATTTAGTAAAAAAAAAAAAACTCTCATGACTGTATTTGCCACTTGGTTCTGATATTGAAAAGGAAAGAATCTACGCTCATGCAATTTTTAGCAAACGCCAAAGGGCACAGCACATGGAGAAGGAACAAAAAGAAGTAAAGATCTGATTTATGCAATCTTATCCTTCTCCAAACATCTAACTCTATAAATAGGCTTTACTTACTTGGTAGAACATCAAAGCAAAGATCCTCTTACAACCAAGTCCTACGTTCAATGGAAAGCATTAGAAGTTTAGTTGCTGACAAACCAGTGGTGATATTCAGCAAAAGCACTTGCTGCATGAGCCATTCAATTCAAACACTGATCTCAGGTTTTGGGGCAAAGATGACAGTGTACGAGCTAGACCAGTTGTCTAACGGTCAGGAGATGGAGAAAGCATTGAAACAGATGGGGTGTAAGCCGAGTTTACCAGCTGTGTTCATAGGGGAACAGTTAATCGGTGGGGCTAACCAGGTAATGACTCTCCAAGTCAAGAACCAACTAGCTGCATTGCTAAAAAGAGCTGGAGCCATATGGGTTTAAGTCCAAATGCAACAAGGATAGAATAAGAGATGAGAAGAATATATATATATATATACTTGTTTTGCCTTTTTGGGGTTTCCACCATGCATGCACTATTATGTTTTCAACAAGTGCAAGTGTGTACGTAGTAACACAGCCCTGGTGCTATATCAATTACCATACTTGTTAATTGTTATGTAAGCTGAAAAACGCATCAGCAATGCTTATTCATAATTAATAGAGAAAAGTTTTGCTTTTTCACTCTTTTAAAAAAATAAAAGGCCTTTATGCATAAGCCATGACAACGATAACGAAGGAAACAAAAGTAGAGATGTTACTCAGTTCTTCGGTTATGGATGAAATCGCTTAAAACGCCATTTGCATGCTCAAAAGCTTAGAATCTCTTCGCCAATTCTTGAGCAGTGAACTTGCTGCTAGCCTGCTGCTGCTTACTGTTCCCACACGAAAATTGAATTTTAATGGGTCCTTGCATCCAAACTAGAGAAGCTTCCGGATGCTTCAAAAGGTTCAAAGAAATTGGAAAGATATAAAAAATGTGCGACTTCACTGGGGATCGAACCCAGAATCTCTGGTTTCGTAGACCAGCGCCTTATCCATTGGGCCATGAAGTCACTTACGTTTGGAATGGTGGGATCACTATTTAATCTTGAGTTCTAGAAACTGCTTTGATGATCTAATGTTTCCTTATCTTCCAGAAATGAAATATTATCTTGTAGATTTTGGTTATGAAAAGAGTGGTTATTTAGATCCATATCAAAAAGAAAGAGTAGAAATAATCAATATCATCTTCAATAATTTTAAATAGTGAGCCTTAAACAAGTAAGAAAAATGTTTAATAGATGGTGTGTGTCACTACATACAGCTATTGAACATATGTTTGATGTTTGGAAGGAAAATGGATAATCTTAAATGAATTTTCAAAATATGATATTTCGATGCAAAGTAAATATTATTTTTGTAACGATGGACCTCTACAACTGTATTTATTTGAACAAAATTAAAAATATTGATTTTGAAGAATATGATGTGGGAAGGGACACTACACATATGCATGTGACCATAAACTGGGGTGGACACAAGACGAGTACTTAATTTTTTACGTATATTTATTACTTGATTTGCCTTGAACGAGTAATGAATTTTTCGACTTGTATTTGACTTGTCGGAAACAAGTACTTATTATTTCGAGTGCTTGTCCCAAAATATGTTACTTATAAGTTACTTGCCTTATTCGATTACTTACTACTTACAAGTACTTATGAATTATTTGGATATATTTTTAAGTTTCTAAGAGTTACTTGATATATAATATTCAATCAGAGAAAATTATCAAAATTTGTTTTGTTTATTCGGGTTGGTAAAAATACGAGAATTACTTCAAATAAAATATTTGCACCAAATGTAAAAAAGAAGAAGGAACAAAATACATATATTTTGATATAAAAGCATTGTTTACTTCTTACAACAAAGAAATATATGTTTAGGGATTTGATTTTTACGGTTTAGTTATCATTTTTCAGTCGTAAAACAAGTAACGAGTAATATCAAGATGAATAGTTAATTTTTATGTAATACTTGTTACTTGCCTCCTTATACTTGCAAGTAGCAAAATTCAATGACTTGATACTTGACGTGACAACGACGAATATTTGAAAAAACGAGACGAATATGGGGTAAGTATCGAGTATAAGGTAGATAACGAGTATTCGTTCGAAGGTAAAGTAGGTAATTCAGATTAGGATAGAAACGCCCAGCCTAGTTAATAACATCAAAGTCAAGTGATATATTCTTTATTTCCTTTCAAAATTGGTTAGTCAGCAGATTAACCTTATTTATTTTGCTCTAGTTAAACAAAAAAAACTTGGGACAGAATTTACCCTTCTTTGTTTGTGACACGTAGGGAAGAAAAAAAATGGAAACAAATAAATAAAAAAGGAAACAAATAAATAAAAAAGGAAACAAATAAATAAAAAAGGAAACAAAAAACCGCGTCTGACCCTATACCAAAACCCGGGAGATTCTTCGGGTTGGTTTGCTCAATTGATTTGTCCAGCGAACAGAGATCCAAACTCATTTGATCCTCCGGAAAAAAAATTCCCAAATTATTCTGCTCTCTTTCGATCAGATTGTTGTTTCTCTTCGATTCAATTTCTCTTCAAAATTGAACAAAAATCAAATTCACTTTTCTGGGGCTTCTACTTTGTGTTCGATTTAGGTGTCGTGATCGGATTTCGAATTTGATCTAGCTAGGGCAAATCTTATAAGTTGGGGGCTTTACTGTTTCGTTGATCGGTAGCCAATAGTTTTTTGTCTTACGTCTTTTTTTTTGTGTGTGTGGAGGATTGTAATGTTAGAAAGGGGCTAGCTAGGGTTAGGGTTTGGTGAATATGGAGGAGTCTGAGCTTGAAGAAGGAGAGGCTTGCTCTTACAATCTTACTAACGAGTTTGGTTCAAGCTTCGACCCTGACAACGATCTCTCTTACATTGTAAGATTAATCCTTTTTTTTTTTTTTTAATAATTAGTGTCTTATTGACAACTGAACTGTGTCAAGTGCTAATGTTACTGTCTTTGCTTCAATGTTCAAGAAAGATAATTAGGCGTTTTATAGAGAATTATTGATACGTCGCTTTTATTAAGGATGTATATGCTGTCAATATGGGTATGTCTTTTGAATGTTATGGTTTGTTAATTTCATTATGATTCAACTGCGATGAAACACCACTTTAATTGAGATTAGAGTGGTTTCCCAGATTGTTAAACTATTTAAAGCCTTGGCTCCTTTTGGAAGTCGTCTTTAGTTTGCGATTGCCTGCTGCGTGTTTAGGTTTTATTCCATGGATGTGTACAAGGTTTATATTATGGTATGTATGTTTAAATTTTAGGGTTTGGTAATTTCATTGTCATTCAATTGCACTGATACTCCCAAGTTATTTGCGCCTTGAGCACTTTCTCAGATTGGTCATGTTGTTAAGGAGTTGAAGGCTTGGCTCATCTACTGCGTGTTTGTTTTTTCATTCATGGAATTTGTTATAGAGATTATACATGGACACAAGTTTTAACCATCGGTTACAGTGTTACCTTTGATAAGTTTTCTTAGAAGGTTTTAAAATGGTATTCTGATTTGCTTCAGTAGTATCGAATACACAAGCATCCACACCTCAGAATCTAATAATTCGTTAATCTATGTTTTGGATTTTGACTTTTATTTATTTTGAAGGACGACAAGCTTCAAAACATACTTGGACATTTCCAGAAAGACTTCGAAGGGGATTTTTCTGCTGAGAATCTTGGTATGTTCATGTGTGGCAGCAACTCTTCTTATTCGTTTGGGTCACAGAGTTTGAAACTAGTCCTTTCAATTTCATTACAGGGGCGAAATTTGGTGGCTATGGCTCTTTCTTGCCAACTTATCAACGTTCCCCTCTTTGGTCTTATCCAAAGACACCTGTAAAACCTCAGAGCTCTGCAGGGACGACTAGATCTCCTAACATCTTACTAGGGGAGGTATATGTTTCTTTTTTCTCTGAGGTTAAACTTTTTTTTTGTAAATGCTATAACAATACTTAGTCACTTAACCTTTTATCTTCTCTCAGTCCCAGAGTGGTAATGCAGCTTCTTCTAGTGTTCCTAAAAAGGAAAAATCTGAGCTTGGTTCCTCTAGAGTCCCCAAAAAATCAGTGAAAGCCAAGAAACCCAACTCCAGTTCCAGACATGAGTCTGCAACCAAGAAACCCGGGGTCTTCAGTAAACAAAACTCCCTGAAGCTTCGGATAAAGATGGGATCAGATAGTTTACCTACAGAAAAGAATGCTGCTGCGATATACAGTGGCCTCGGACTTGATGTGTCGCCTTCTTTGTCATTAGATACTAATAGTATTTCTGGTAGTGAAGGGATGAACGGGGAACCTCAAGGTTATTCTCTGTTGGAGTCTCCCACCAGTATTGTTAATGTGAGAGTTTCCTTGTTTTTGTTTCGGTACAGCCTCCTTTGTTTTGAAAGGCTTATCGTGTTGCATATATTCTTATGTGCAGGTTATGACTTCCCTTCCTGTGGATCCTTGTCAGTTGCTATCTCCTCTCTCTGATGACCTGATTCGGTTCATCGAGAGGGAAAAACCCGAGAAGGGATATAATACGCATTCATCTCCATCCAGGCTTTTCATTGAGAGTTCTTCTGCTATGGCGAACCGTCCAGAACCTCAAAAGGCTGGAGAGAAACCATCAGTAGAGAAGAAAAGAAAGATGCTGGAGAGGAACAATTTGTCTGCAGACACAAATCTCCGCAGTAAGAAGGGCGTGTTAGATGTAAATGATGGCTCCGTCAAGAAGCGAACGGAAACAAACACATCATATCCTTCTGGTACGGAGAAAGAAACAGCCAGTAGTAAATTATTTGATGCATCCAAAGAAAACTACAATGGCACTGTTAGGGGAGGAATGGTGGGTGATTTAGAGAGAAGTCGTAAAGATCTTGAGCCGCATCATGAGAATCCAAAGACTAGTTCAGCTGGAAGTGTTCGGGGAGATAAGAAGACCAGATTAGGTGATGATGATGCTTCAGGATGTTCGAGGAAAGAATACAAAAGAAGCAAAGCTCCTGATTTAGTTAAAAAGGAAACAAAAGCGTTAAAGCTGAAAAGTGGTCATAAGGCGGAGCCAGAACATTCGTCAAGAAAACAGAAGTCTGATCAGATAGAACGGGAGCCACAGTCTTCATCGAAGCTTAGTAAACATAAAAGCTCTGTTGTTTATGAAACAAAGATGAATGGTCAAGCAGCTGAGAAGAAGGAAGTGGCAGCCTTGAAACCACATAATGGTGGCAAAAAAGCTGAGGACACTTACAAAGACTTTTTTGGAGACATGGAGGACTCTGAGGACGAAGAGGAACATCCAGCCTTAGAAGATCTGCCGAAAAAGTCGAGAGTCCCACTGACAGAATCTCAGAATGTTGGTCCTGGACCCTTAGTGGGCAAACTTGGTAGTGATCCTTCTCTTTCTAAAGCGAATCCCGTGGTCATAGAAGAACATTGGGTTGCTTGTGACAAGTGTGGACAGTGGCGGCTTCGTCCTTTTGGCGTCATCCCAGTCCTTCCTGAGAAATGGATGTGCACGATGCTTGATTGGCTGTGAGTTTTTTTTATTAATTCTCTATTATTTGTGATATTATTTTTTTCGGTGTGATATATTGGCTGGTTGTCCTAATGTGTGTTTGATTTCCTTTGTCAAAATGTGTGTTTCAGCCCTGGTATGAACGATTGCAATGTTCCTGAAGATGAAACAACGAAAGCTCTGTATGCGATGTATCAGATTCCTGCATCTGACAGCCAGGCTCCAATGCAGAGTAATCCCAGTGGGCTTAATCCTCAGTTTAATGAGGGAGATGACAACACAAAAAAGAAGAGGAAGGGTTTTAAAAAGTTGGACAATGGAATGGTTAAAGAAGCTTCTCGAACTGCAGAAACGAGCAAGAAGAATATCCTAACATCAGCAAGAAATGGAATCATGCACAATTCGCATGGACTTAGTGACCTGGCTGACGAAGAGAGAGAGAAACGTAAACAGAAAGAGAAAGGCAAAGCAGAGGATCACCACTCTGATGGGTCGAGGAGCTTGAAGATGAATAACAAAAGGGATGCAGATCAAGAGAGTTCTATGCTGGCCAAGAAAATGAAGATTGAAAGTTTTCTGTTTCCTGATGAATCTGAACACGGCAATGGACGTCCTACCTCGAGTAGTGGTGTCCCTGTCGCATCAGCAGATAAAAAGCACAAGCCTCGAGCCTCCTCTAAAATGCCAAAAGAGGAAGGAGGAGCGTCAGACACGGGAAATAGCAATAGCACAGGGGGCAGTAAAAAGAGGAAAGTGAAAGAAAGCCATGGTTCTCCTCGGGTGTACGGTGAGAACGAAAACCATGAACGAAAGAAAGCTCGAGTTCTTAAAGAAGAAAATGAGCCAAGTTTTTCTCATGGCAATGGTAATTCGGAAAAGAAAAACAGAAGTCATTCGAAAAGAGAGTACGAACATGTTGCCGCCACCTCTAGTTCTTCTCATAAACCCAGACACAGCTCCCACGAAGTTAAATGTTCGCCTGTTGGGTCGGTGTCGTCCTCACCTATGAGGATCTCCAACCCGGATAAAAGTGTATCTGTGAGAAAGAAGAAAGAAGAATCTTATGAAGCCGCAGCAAGTAGTATGAGAAGATTCTCAGATGGTGAAGGTGAAGGTGGGAGTGATAGATCGCAAACGCGGACAAAGGACAAACATGGATCCCATGAGTCTTCTGTGCTACATGTTTGTGATAATAAAGGATCTTTGAAATCTTCTGTGGATGCCAAATTAGAAAATGGTGGCCACAAGGATTTACCACTAAAATTGGATCATATTCATGGTGAAGGAAAGCAATCTAGCGATCATCATCGACATGACAGTGGTTCTTTGGCGAAGAAGACAGGAAAAGGTTCATCTTCTCGGCCGAAAGAGAAGAACCAAAGCATTAGGTCTGATTCACGGGATGGTCCAGGACATATTGAAAAGAAGATATACGATGGTAGTCCAGACAGTAGAGTAGATATGGTCGTGAAACCAAACATTCCAAAACCCAATGACGTTGAAAGAGTATCAGAAAAGAGTAACAGAGCAGATCTAACTTCTCTATCACGGCCACCATCTAGAGGTGTCCAAGGTGATTCCTCCCGTAAGAAAGTCGAAAAATGTGGCACATCAGCTGGCAATAATAGTATCCAAGCTGGTGATGTTGCAAAGGCAACAGCCCAGATAAGAAGGAAAAACGAGCCTTCTCCAAGCCCCTTGCGAAAGGAAGTAACATCTGTGCAAACCGCCCATAATATTTTGAAAGAAGCTAAAGACCTAAAACATACTGCTGATCGCCTCAAGGTTTTTCTCGTAATTCAGTTGCAGTTATCTCTCGTTCTTAATCTTGTATTCTCTAATTCATGGTCTTGCTTTTGTTGCTGCTGCAGAATTCTTTGTCAAACCTTGAGTTCATTGAGCTTTACTTCCAAGCTTGCCTCAAGTTTCTTCATGGTGCTTTTATCTTGGAGATGAGCAGTAACGAGAGTGCTAGACAAGGAGAGACAATGGCCCACTCTACGAGTATTTATACCAGCACAGCGAATCTCTGCGGGTAATTTAGAACTGAGAGTAAAATGGGAAAACGTCGTTCATTCTTTCTTTACCGTTTGTAATCATTGTAAAACCTCTTTTTCATGATAGATTTTGTGCTCGTGAGTATGAGAAATCTAAAGATATGGGAGCTGCTGCTCTGGCTTATAAATGCATGGAGGTCGGGTATATGAGAGTGCTCAATTCCTCTTACACCAGTGCTAATAGATATCGAAATGAATTGCAGACTTCTTTGCAAATCGTCCCTCCAGGTGAGCTAGTCTGATATGGCCAAATTTCTGGCGATGTTTTGAAATAGACTTCACATATTAACCTTTCTTGTCACTGCCTTTTAGGTGAGTCTCCTTCCTCTTCTGCTTCGGATGTTGATAACGTGAACCATCCAGCAGCAGTAGACAGAGTTGGCAACTCAAGGTGCACCAGTTCTCCTTTAGTTGCTGGGAACCACGTCATTTCTGCGCAAAACCGCTCTAATATCCTACGTATAATTCAATTTGTAAGTGTATTAGTGGCTCTTGCAAGTTCACTTTTGCCAACAGCTATACTTAGATTTCAAGTTCGTTAAAATGGAAGATGAATTGATGTGTGCTTCGTTTTGCTTTGCAACGTTGACACTCTTCAGACCTGTGATTAATCTCGCAGCTACTCTCTACTGTTTGCAGGCTCAGAACGTAAATCTGGCAATGGATGCATCGAGGAAGTCACGTGTGGCATTGGCAGCTTCTATTGAAAACCTGGAGGAGGCCCAACAACAAGGAGAAGGAATTCTATCCATAAAAAGCACTCTTGATTATAACTTTCAAGACTTGGAGGGGTTGCTACGTTTAGTGAAACTTGCATTGAAGGCCAATAACCGGTGAAAGACAACAGCTGAAATGAAGCAGCTTATTTTCGAAAAGTGAGAAGAAGAAGAAGAGGCAAAGTTCTGATGGTGAAAAGAATCATATGTTGCCTTGCGGCTTTGCCTGCTTTTTGAGCCATTTGTTTTGGATCCCATAATCATTTTGTACAAATCCATAAAGAGTTCTGCTTATAGAGTCTGCTATGAAGAGCTTTCTGGTAAACCAAGGAAGCAACTTGACATTCGACTCCATCAGATGCTTCTCTTATTCTACCTAAGGAACAATTCACAAAGGTAACATAATAAGGAAGCTTCTTCTCCAGCTAATTATCCAAGAACCATGTATGGAGTATGTATACAGAGTAACCAAGGTGTAACTTCTGGTACCAGACTCTCTATTTCTCGATCTCAAGACAGAGAAAGCCGTTCTCCTAGTATCAGGTCAGTCAGTATATCCTTAGAAGCTCTGGTCCATAGATTACCATTCTTTTATTCTGTAAAAGCTTTGGGCTGAAACTTAAGTTGGATGCTAATTTTTTTTTGCAGATTGTAAACTGTTCTCATTCTAGATAATAAGCCATTTAGGGTATTACAAAGAAAGGAAATAATAAGATTACAAGACTTTCGAGTAATAGTAGATCTTCCTGTAGTGGTGGTGATAGGCTTTTTCAGTTTTAGGAGGTATGAAAGATTTTATTCATTTACATTTCTTTTAAGTTAGAATATAATATTTACCCAAAACACCAAATCTGATGTTTCCTTTGTTGCTCTTTCTCTTGGTGCAGTGTTGTCCTTCTGTTTTTGTAGATAATTTTTTTTACAAAAAGAGGTTCGCCGTCTTGTTCTGCCGGAGGAGCTTTCTCGGGGTTACCAATAATTTCAGGTGCAGTTTTCCGGCAAAGTTTTGAAACAGGCTTTGGTTCCTCTTCTCTCTTTGTAGCAGCTTAACTAATATGTTTTTCTTTTTTTTACTGAAAATCCTAGACTCATGAGTGTTTGTATGCCTTTGCTGGTTTGAATGGCCTTAATGTATAAACTGTACATTGTTCATCATAGATAATATAAGTGAGAATCTTACAGTCTTCTGATTTTATCTTACTAGTTACTTCTAAGCTATTTTGCTTTTTTTTTCTTCCTTGGTTTCAAAACCTCCAAAATTGAGAATAAGACCCCCCCAAAAACAAGGGTAAGATTCTTTGTAATGTGTGTATACGAACAAACATTGGTGCAGCACTTAATATCACCAATAATCTCTGCAAGAGCAAGATCCGTCTCTGAAATGGTGAAATCTACTACAGTCTCTTACAACAATCTCTCTACCGTATAACTTCGAGATCATCTTCATTACAAGATGACAATCTCTACAGATTCTGAGGTTCTTGATGATCCTCACCGGAGTTCCAGGCCTAGTCTTCATCAGACAGAAGGCAATTGCCAATCTCTCACTGTGGTAAGACAAAGCCATCACTTTACCTTCCTCATCAAGATCAAGTAAAACCTCTTTGGTGTCCGAAACATATCCAGCTTCTTCTCTCAGCCTCTGCATTATCTCATGGAGCATAGCGTAAATACCTTCGCTTTCTTCTTGAGACTCGTCTCCTACAACAAACTCGTGAATCACGCCATCTACTTCAACAGAGCTGCATCCCGGAACTTTCTTTATACCTTTCACCTGTAGAAAGAATCTGTAGTTAGTTCAGAGACCCATTAAACAGTTTTTAGCACAGAGTTTAGAAGAGTGAAGTAAGTTTTGTATTTGCCTCCATTTCTTGTCTTATACGCTTGACTTCTATCCACCTCCCCGTTTTGGCATAGACATTTGACAGAAGCACATAGGCTCCGCTGCTCATGGGATCTATCTCGATGAGTCGCTTGAGGGCAGCTTCGCAAGTCTTGACATCCCCAAGCATTCTCGACCCGCTTAAGAGAGACCCCCAAATGAGTTCATCAGGCTCCATAGGCATAGACGCTATAAAACTCTCCGCTTCTTCGATCAAACCAGCTCTTCCGTAGAGATCAACCATACATCCATAATGCTGGATAGATGGAGTGATACCGAACTTCTCAACCATCATTGCAAAGTACGATCTTCCTTCGTCTACAAGACCACCATGAACACAAGCACCGAGAACACCCACGAAAGTCACCGAGTTTGGGTTTATGTTGTTACCAGACGTCATCTTAGAAAACAGCTGGAAGCACTCTTCTGTAAGGCCGTGCATTGCCAAGCAACATATCATTGCACTGTAGACCTTGACGTCTTTCTTGCAACCCAAGGCATCGAAAACACGTTTCGCTCTCTCGAGACTTCCACATTTGGCGTACATGTCAATGAGAGATGTAGCTAAGACGATATCAATCTCCACATTGTACTTATCTACGTAAGCATGAACCCATTTCCCTTCCTCAAGCGCACCTAATCTCCCACATGCGGAGAGCACAGCCGACAATGTAAACTCGTTTGGTCTGACGAAAGCTTGTTTTTTTTTCGGTGACTGCATCTCTCGGAACAGATCAAGCGCTTCTCTGTTCCTCCCGCACGTAACGTACCCGTTTATCAAACAGCTCCACGAGATCACGTTTCTCTCAGGCATTTCCTCGAACACTCTCCGCGCAACATCGATCAACCCGGCTTTTGCATAAGCATTGACTACCGAGTTCCACGCGGGTAAATCTTTCGAGACGGAGTGATCAAAAACTCGCTGAGCAGAGCTCAAGTCGCCGCAAGAAGAGTACATGTTGAGCAGAGAAGTGCGGACAAAGGGGTCTTTGTCAAGTCCAAAGAGAAGAATCTGAGCATGGGTTCGTCGTCCAAGAGGGAGATGAGTATGATCGTGGAAAGAAGGGAGAAGAAAAGGGAAAGTATGAAAGTCGGGAGTGACGCAGTGGCGGCGCATACGGAGGTAGACGGAGATTGGAGAATGTGGGGAGAGATTGTGAAGAGTAGCGGCGCGAATGATGAGGTTCCATAGGAAAGACTCAAGCTTTAGATGTCGAATATGAAATATCGGATTTATAGTATAAGATATTGACATACTCTACTCTCTCCTTATTACCACATTCTATGATGTATCCATGTCTCTGTTCACAGCTGTTGGTTTGGTTTTGTTGCTTTGCAAGTCTCGGGACAAGTCTATTCATCAAAGACACTGTGTCTTGTGCTTGGAACTAACGTGGGAGACGATCATACCGGACGTTGAACAAGTAGATGGTCGGTTTTGTAAAGAAGACAATATTTGGGGTCTAAAATGTAAATACCAGATAATTAGTTGCCCTCTATATAAACAAGTGATACCTTAAAACCCTAATTGTCAGCCAGTCTTTGCCGCTGCTCTCTCCGCCGTCTGCTTCCAGAAATCGACAACACACCAATGGTATGTTATTGCAACTCTCATTGAAATCTAATAGAGATCTGTTTGGTTCTACTCGTTTTGTTTGCTCTTAACCAATCTACAATAGAGAGGTTTAGTTCACTCGAAACTAGCATAAGTTAGTATGTGAGCTTGTTTGATCATCGTACTCTGTCTTGTGAAGTACATTTGCTTTCTTCTAGGTCTGATGTACCAATCTGATGCTTTATCTGTGTTTGTTGTCATTTCTGATTGATAGGCACCCAAAAGAGGAGTGAAAGTGGTTACCAAGAAGAAGACGGTATGCTCTAGTTTAGTTTTCCTTCTAAAGCATCGTCATCTAGCTTTCTTATTCGATTTGTGTTGTTTCTTTTTCCAGGAGAAAGTTACTAATCCATTGTTTGAGAGAAGGCCAAAGCAATTCGGTATCGGTGGTGCTTTGCCTCCTAAGAAGGACTTGACTCGTTACATCAAATGGCCTAAGTCAATCCGTCTTCAGAGACAGAAGCGTATCCTTAAGCAGAGGCTCAAGGTCCCTCCGGCTTTGAACCAGTTCACCAAGACTCTTGACAAGAACCTTGGTAACTCCTCTCTCTCTCTTTCTCCAACATTGTTTCTCTTTTGTAGTTGCATAACTATAAACAACTGTAATTCTTATTTTTCAGCAACCCAGCTTTTCAAGGTTCTTATGAAGTATAGACCAGAGGACAAGGCTGCAAAGAAGGATCGTCTTTTGAAAAAGGCTCAAGCCGAGGCTGAGGGAAAGCCTTCTGAATCCAAGAAGCCCATTGTCGTCAAGTATGGGCTCAACCACGTGACTTACCTCATCGAGCAGAACAAGGCACAGCTTGTTGTCATTGCCCACGATGTTGACCCCATCGAGTTGGTCGTCTGGTTACCTGCACTCTGCAGAAAGATGGAAGTGCCTTACTGCATTGTCAAAGGCAAATCTCGTCTTGGAACGGTAATACATTTTGCCACTTAATTAATATTTTATCTTTTTATTCACTATTATACTTTTGATTGATGTACATTTCTCGCATCTTCTTGCAGGTTGTTCACCAGAAGACTGCTGCTTGCTTGTGCTTGACCACTGTCAAGAACGAGGACAAGCTCGAGTTCAGCAAAATCCTTGAAGCCATCAAGGTAATAGAAAAAGATGACTCAAAACATAAAGTTCTCATAGAGGCTCTTGACCATATCTTTGTTAACGTGTTTTACTTTTTGGTTTGGGGATGAATAGGCAAACTTCAACGACAAGTACGAGGAGTACAGGAAGAAGTGGGGAGGAGGGATAATGGGATCCAAGTCTCAAGCCAAGACCAAAGCTAAGGAGAGGGTTCTTGCCAAGGAGGCTGCCCAGAGAATGAACTAAGCAGATCGGCACATGGTTTTGTTTAGCGATTTTATGGAATGTTTTGGAATTTATGCTTTTATTATCGTTGTTGCACACTTGAGAACTTTAAGCAGTTTTGTTAGACATTTTGATTTCGAGTTTATTGATCCATGTTTGCAAATTAAAGACATGTTATTGAAATTAAAAGTCTGATGAATATAATGGGTATAAGAAATGGATCATTATCAGTATGTGCTCTTCTACTTTGAGCTTGTTTAATCAAAAAAGTAACACAAGCCAAGTTTGGAACAAAGAGAGATGGGCGTGTCTTGAGAGGACAAACACTTGTTGAGAGCAGCCTGATCTCGTTTTTAAACAAGCTTCTCTGTCTTGTAATAGCTTGGGACTAATTGAATAGTTAATCTTGTACTAGCTTTGGACTAATTGAATAGTTAATAGGTTAGCACTCAGGTTTGGGCTTTAGTCCCATTTGTGTAATGGGCCTTTAGTGCAGCCCTGTTTTAACCGCCATGGCTTTCAACTCTCCTTCTCATTTTCTTCCCTGTGAAATATTTGGAAAAACCGAGATCGTGATTTAGCTGCTAAAACCTAATTTCATCGATTGCTCGTTTCCCCACTCCAAGTGAACATGAGGTAGGTTTCTTCGCTTCGTCTACTAATTTTATCAATATCAGAGATTTTTCTTTTCTAACACTCGCATTTTGTTGTCTCGTCTTTGCAGTAGTAGGCCAATAGAAGAGGACACCAACGTAAGTAAAATCTCTCTTTTAACTGATTTTTCGAAGCTCTCTCACTTATAATTGCTCTTCTAGTATTGCTTTTTAGGGCTCTAACTACTCGATTAGCTATTAATTCGCTACTCTTATGGTTCTGAGAATGATTTTTTATCTCTCAGAGATGGTCTCTCATCCATCTAGCTATGTGAATGTTGATGTTGCCTTGATCTTTAGTTAGCTCTCTGTGTTTTGATCCCTTTTGTTGTTAAGAAAGCAACCTTGACTTGAATGAATGCATTGTTGATTGATTGATTGATACTCTTTTTTTTACTTTCTCCTCGAATGATTGTTGAGGTCATAGTCCTTTATATACTTTCTGTAACCTTGATTAGCAGGGAAAGACCGAAGAGGAAGAGTTCAACACAGGACCCCTTTCTGTTCTGATGATGAGTGTTAAGAACAACACTCAAGTGTTGATCAATTGCCGCAACAACAGGAAACTCCTCGGTCGTGTTAGGGCTTTCGACAGGCACTGCAACATGGTTCTCGAAAATGTCCGAGAAATGTGGACTGAGGTTATCTTCTTTTATATTATTCTTTTTCCACTGTACTTCTTTGGTTATTTAGAAATCCTTACATGGGGGGTTCTTTAGGTACCAAGAACTGGAAAAGGAAAGAAGAAAGCTCTTCCCGTCAACAGAGATCGCTTCATCAGTAAGATGTTTCTCCGTGGTGACTCTGTCATTATCGTCCTCAGGAATCCCAAGTGAGAGAGAGAGATTGGGAGAAATGTATCTGCTCCTACTTGTTTCTTCATATGATAACCTCTCGCTTCTTAAGATCTAGTGTTGCCTTGTATTTTTCACATGTGTTCTGTCTTTATCTCTTGTGAGTCTGTGACTAAGAAGCAGCCCTAAGTAGTTTGTAATAGCAGAAGACAGTCTTTTTGGAGGATAAAACTATAGACAAAGTTACATTTCTGGAGTATAGCTCGCAGGATTGGATTATGATTGAGATATCTGCTCATCTATGAGTAATCCCCCCCCCCCCTCCTTAACTTTGTAATTGTAAGTAACAGATAAGTTTCTCCATGAATAGTAGTAAGTACACCAAAACTCTTACTCTACGTTACAAGAATATAATATCAAAATATAAAATAAAAACAACAATAAATTTGAACAAACAAATCTCTCTTTCTCTCCACAATGTAGCTATGCAAGCGATCCCTTGTTTATAACTTATAAACAACCATTAACCAAACGTAATCGCTGCTACATGCAACTGCTTAAGCTTAGCTTAAGCTGATGTTGTTTTGGTAGTCACGGAGGAGCTTTCCTTCTGGTCACCAAAGACACGTTGACGGAAATCTTTGACCATGAGAGGGAGTCCCTGACGAAGAGAGACCTTTGGTTCCCAACCTAAAAGCTCCTTTGCCTTTGTGATGTCAGGTTTTCTCTTGTGAGGATCATCTTCCGTGTTTGGTCTGAACGCTATGTTTGCGTTTGGATCAATCGTCTCTTGCACCACCTGCAACCAAATCAAAGACATCAGAATCCACCAGTGTTCATTGTAAAGAAATCAAAAAGATACATTTTACATATTATAGAAAGAGACCTTGGCGAGCTCGAGCATGGTGAATTCACCAGGGTTACCGAGGTTAAATGGCCCTACATGTTCTCCTTCCATCAATCTCATCAAACCTTCAACCTTTATGCATCACACAACACACAAAGTTCAGACTCATCACTACAAAATTAGCATAAAAAAATATTGACTCGTTCCTTGAGGGAGAAAAAAAGCAAAGGGCTTACCAGATCAGAAACAAACTGGAAACTTCTTGTCTGCTTCCCGTCACCATAAACAGTCATTGGTTCTTTCCTTAGTGCCTGTTCAATTATTGTTAATACAAACCACCATTACTCTAATGATCCACTAAACCATTCTTAATTCATTTACGAGTTTGTGCAACTAAATTATCAACAAACCTGCGCAACAAAGTTGCTGACAACACGCCCATCATCTATACACATTCTTGGACCGTATGTGTTGAAGATCCTAGCAATCCTGACCTGTGACCACAATCAACAAGGCAGACACAAAGTTACTCATTGAAACGCACAAAGTTATCAATAACTAGACAAGAAACATTACTTGGCTTGAAAAGGAGTAAAAGAGGAAAAAAAACAACCTCAACATTGGCTCCTCGGTGATAGTCCATGGTTAGCGTCTCAGCCGTACGCTTCCCTTCGTCGTAGCAACTACGAACACCTGTTCCGACCATTACAACCACAATCAGTCAAAGCACAACAAAGAAACATGATTCACCACGTTTCAGAAAAAGTCAAGAAGAACACTGTAATTAAACCGCTACGACTGTAAAAAATTACTGTCAGTAAAATGACAGTGTAAAAGCAAAAAAAAATTTAAAAGCACCTAGAATATGAAAGCAGGTAAATTTGAAATGTTAGGCTAACATGGAGGTTGGATATAATCTAAGGTAGAGAGAGACACGTAACAGAGACGCATGATGAGAAAAACCCGTTTTTATGGTTTGACCACATAGAACTGGGGACCAAATATGAAAGGAAAGCACATAAAAACACCTGTTTTTTCAACTCTCTCGCTCCCCCTAACGTGCGCATTTTCCGACACAGTGAAAGAAAGAAAATTCAAAAGAATTAGAAGCTTAAAACGCCGTCGTGAGTACAAGACAAGACACCAATCAGTGAGCAAGAAACAAAACAGAACACGCTACAAAAAAAAATCTAAAACTTAATAAAAGAAGGAAGAGATTAGATTACCGATGGGATTAACGTTGCCCCAGTAAGTCTCAACCTGAGGATGCTGAAGAGGATCACCATAAACCTCACTCGTGCTCGTCAAGAGAAACCTAGCACCCACTCTCTTCGCCAAACCAAGCATGTTCAACGTTCCAACCACATTCGTCTTGTACACACATCAAGTCAAGAAACACAACAACAACCAAAACATTCCCTCTCCAAAAACAAAGTAAACAATAGAAAAAAGGATATAATGGTCTTAACGGGGTTGAACTTGTAGTGAACAGGGGAGGCAGGGCACGCCAAATGATAGATCTGGTCAACCTCAAGTAGTATCGGCTCAACAACATCGTGACGTATGAGTTCAAAATTAGGATTACCGAAATGATGCATCACATTCTCTTTACTCCCCGTGAAGAAGTTGTCAACAACGATCACGTTGTCTCCTCTCGCCATCAACCGATCAACGAGATGCGATCCCACGAACCCTGCGCCACCTGTCACCACCACTCTCACCCCTTTGCGTTTCAACCCGAGTGGGATTTTCCCGCCTGTTGTTGTTGCTGCAGTACTACCCATCCTGTTCAGGTACTCGAGACTGGGCTTCTTCCTCTGCGGAACGTACGACTCGTCGGAAAAGGGATCAGAGTAGACGATGGAGCGAGGGAAGAGTGTGAATGCCAACGTGGCGATCGCAATGCCGACGAGGACGAAGAGAAGCCTCTGTTCACGGAGTATGTAATGCATCGGACGGGTTAAGGAGAAACACGGGTAGTAAGCGTCGGAGGAGGGTTGGTCAGCCTCGTGTCGGCGGTTGATCAGCTCGCTTGCCATCTCTCGCTTCCTTCTTCGTTTGTCTCCTAACAGCCGCGTGAAAAGCGAATCTGGTATTTTTTTCGTGTATTTAAGTAGTCAAGGCGTTACTGAGTATTCACTCTTATTACGAGAATGACCCTTTTGATTGGTGATTGGTGATCATCGAGCAGTTTATTTTATTTTTTCTTGGACTTTCCTTCAAAATTGGAGATTTATTCTTAATAATGTTGTTACTTAGTCCATTATTTGCAGCAACAAGCAAAAACACATAACAAAGTCAATGCAAAGCTAAACTGTATGAGCTTTTAGTGATTTTGACGTTCATTTTCTTTTTACCTGAGGTGAATACAAAATTAAAAAGAAATGGAAGAGCATTGTCATTTAGGTTGGTTGACCTGTGATTCTAACGTGGCTAACATAATTGATTTGCTCTCAAATCAATTTATTTGTTTTATTATAAATAACAATTGAAATATTATGATCAATGGAATACGACTAGCTAACAATTGAAATATTATGATCAAAGATTCTGCAAACGCGTTCAGATTAGGCTATTTATATAAGTATGAACAGATGATATCATAAAATGTTTAAAATTAAACGGTATTAGTTTAAAACTAAATCAAGTTAGGTGGTGGGATAAGTACTTGAGAAAACAAGTGATAGCATTTTGAAATAATCTTCATAAAGTTACACCGACTTTTCCGCAAGTTAGACTCTATGAGAGGTTTAGGTGACTTAGGACATGATTAACCCCAAGAATCCCATGAGAGGTTCTTGGAAAATTTTCTTTAAAAAAACGAAAAATTAAAAAACAAATTAATCACGGGTCGTCAAATATCAGTAGGGTCCGTAAATAGTATAAAAAACCTATAAGAACCGATTATTAATTAACAACTTTTGGAACCGGTTCTTACACTATTCATGAGACTCATCTCTTAAGAACCCTCCTTAAGAACCCCTTTTAATCATGGTCTTAGCGTTGAGCTTAGAGCATTTTAACCCAAGTTTCTTAGTGGGTTTCTTGCACTGTTTGCGGGTCCTACTGACATGTGGGGCCCGTGAACAGTGCAAGAAACAGTTACAAAAACTATGAATTAAGAATCGATTTTGGAGGGTTTCTTACACTATTCACGGGTTCCACTGATACGTGGCGGCCCGCGATTGATTCTTTTTTAATTTGTTTTTTTAGTGAGAGAAAAAAAAAATTTTAAGAAACTCATTTTGAGTTTTTGGGTTAAACATGGTCTTAGGAAAGTCAAATAAAAATGAGAACAATGGAAGCAATAGTCCTGGCCAACACAATATATGACATTAGGCCTAGAAAACATGGGTTTGTAGGTTGATTGACTAGGCCCAATATATTGGGTGTTGATGTTAATGTCCAGCAAGGTGAAGGCCTTGTAAAAGGATAATTCAGGTTGTCATTGGATAAACCCGAGTCGCTCGGATCGTAGGAATTAGGAAATCAAATCAGGTGAACAAAGTTTTCTTCTCGAAGAGACGACGTATAATCCAGTTTCATTCATCATCAAATGGCGTCGGGGTGGGGAATAACGGGGAACAAAGGGAGATGTTACGATTTCTGGATGGATTTCAGCGAGTGTATGTCTCATTGCAGAGAGCCCAAAGATTGTTCTCTTCTTCGTGAAGACTACCTCGAGTGTCTTCACCATTCCAAAGAGGTACTCCATACACCTTAGGTTTCTCTCTCAGATTCTTTGCTCTTGCCTGACTTGTAAATCACCAATTCACCCCTCAGATTGCTTAGATCCGTTTTCAGTTATTTGATTACTCAAATCCAATCCAGATCAATTCTGAAAAGTCTTCTGCTCTCTTATTTGGTTTATGTATCTCTGTATGACATGATAAGCTTTTTTTTCTTCTGCTTGGAATCTTCATGGTTTGATACTTTGATGAAATGAATAGTATAATTGGTGGATGTTTTCATTTTCATACCATTCACTAGGCCACTCTTAGCGCTTAGTGTTTTGGCTCTTGTTAAGTAAATGTTTAAAAATATAAAGATGGAATGAAAATCAAAAATGTATATATAGGTATGTATATAAAGCTGTTTTTTTTAAATCATCTTTTCTTCTTCACTATTATTTGTTCTCTGTTTTCGTATAAAAGCTTATGTCAGATGGGCTGACAAAGGGAGGTGGCATTTGTGTGTAGTTCCAAAGAAGAAACAGGATATACAAAGAGGAACAACGTAAACTAAGAGCTGCTTCTAGGAAAGGCCAAGACACCGGCGCTGATGCTACTCATACTCATCACTAGTCATTACCCCGCCCAGTTTGCATCTTTCACACCCGAGAAGGAGAGAATAAAGGAATGTCTCGTCTAGGTTGTGTGTCAAACTCCTTTTGATTGTTTAATGAGTATTCTCTCTTTTGTTCCTTCTCTATTTTACCTTTTGACTGAGTTGTGATATGCCCTTTGGCTGTTCATCAAACAGATACTCCTTTCCTGGTAATAATTCATTTCTTCCCTGGAAATTAACAAAGGGAATAAACATACTAACATACATTCACCATCGACCAAACCTTAGCTGAGGCTAACAAAGGGAATCTGTGATCACTTTCGTATAGAACATCTAATACCAAGCTATGCTAAATAAATAAAAATTAAGACGAATAAAACATTCAAATTTTGTAAGAAAATCAAATATACATTTGTAATCTGTACAATTTCTGAGTGTTAAAAAGTATTGTTAGATCATTTCCAATGTATTTTGCTATTTTCATCTTGAAAATAAATGCACAAATAAGTTTGTTTTAATGTATTCTTCTATTAAAATCTTGTATTATTGTGAGATAAAATTTAGTTAACTGTAAAGAACCTGGAAAAAAACCAAAAAGTGCTGGTAATATAATATATTTGAGTTTATCCCAATTTTTTTGTTTGTTATCTTAAATAAGAAGGCGCCTGAAAGATGATAAAACGACGGCAACAAGCAAACCACGAAGTCATCACTTTCATAATTCCTCCCTCTTCACGCTTCTTTCTTCTTCTTCAGATTCCATGGCCACCGTCTCCTCCTCTCCCTCTTCTCCCTGGGCAAACCCCTCCCCTACTCCCGATTCCATCTCTCCTTCAGATTCCGACTCTCACCACCGCAATCATGGAGACGACAACACCGAGTCTCTCGATTCCTTCTCCTCCATGACTCTCAACCCCTCCGAAGATATCAATCAGAACTCCGATCCGATTCCGGATTCCAACCGTGACGCTAACATACAAGCTTCTGCTTCTAATTCACCGGCGACGCCTCCTCCATCGCTCCTCCACCTCTCCTTCAACCAAGATCACGCTTGCTTCGCCGTCGGAACCGACCACGGCTTCCGGATCCTCAACTGCGATCCCTTCCGCGAGATCTTCCGGCGCGATTTCGATCGCGGAGGCGGAGTCGCCGTCGTGGAGATGCTCTTCAGATGCAACATACTAGCTCTCGTAGGCGGAGGACCTGATCCTCAGTATCCTCCCAATAAGGTCATGATTTGGGACGATCACCAGAGCCGATGCATCGGCGAACTCTCCTTCAGGTCCGATGTTCGATCTGTTCGGCTTAGGAGGGATCGGATCATCGTCGTTCTTGAGCAGAAGATCTTTGTTTACAACTTCGTGGACCTTAAGCTGATGCATCAGATTGAGACCATCGCGAATCCTAAGGGATTGTGTGCTGTCTCTCAGGGTGCTGGTGGCTCTATGGTGTTAGTGTGCCCTGGTTTGCAGAAAGGACAGGTGAGGATTGAGCATTATGCCTCTAAGAGAACTAAGTTCGTCATGGCTCATGATTCGAGGATAGCTTGCTTTGCTCTCACGCAAGATGGGCATTTGTTGGCTACGGCTAGCTCCAAGGGGACTCTGGTTCGGGTGTTTAATACTGTTGATGGTACCTTGCGCCAAGAGGTACGTACTAGTGTAAAAAGCCATTTAGGATTTTATTTAATCGAAAGCTATCATCTTTGTAGAATGGTTTTATTATTGCAAATCTGGTTGGTTAGTTACTTTCTGGTACTGGTAGTTTTTGATTCAAAAGGATTGAAAAGGGTGCATCTTTTGTTTAGTGAGGTCAACATGGTAATAGTATATGACCACATCAATCTGTTAGAGTCATTGTTGTTATGAAACATGTGGTGATTCATCTTGCATTTGATCTTGTTCCTTAAGCTTCAGAATCCTATTTCACTGGAGTTTCTAAATTAAGTTCATTTGCATCATTGCTTCATAAGAGAAACTCTCTGTATTTATCTTCTCATCTGTATTAGGATGTTAGATTTACTTTTTCTATACAGGCTCTGACGATTCTTATTTTCTTATGGATTCTCAGATGTTTATAATAATAATGCCTTATGACTTTGGACTCCCCATGGCTTCAATAATGCTCAACATGTTGTGAATCTACAGGTTAGGAGGGGTGCAGATAGAGCGGAGATATATAGTCTGGCTTTCTCTTCAAATGCTGAATGGCTAGCTGTCTCAAGTGACAAAGGAACTGTCCATGTCTTTGGTCTCAAAGTCAACTCCGGCTCTCAAGTGAAAGACACACCCCGAATTGCAGCTGAACTTACCCGCTCTTCCTCATCCCCATCATCGTCTCTCTCATTATTCAAAGGTATAGATTGCCTAAACCCAAAAATCAGCTACCCTTAGCAGCCTTTTGGTTCAGTAAGCATAACGCTTTTTTACTCTATTAGGAGTGTTGCCAAAGTATTTCAGCTCAGAGTGGTCGGTGGCTCAGTTCCGGTTGGTTGAAGGAACTCAGTACATAGTCGCCTTTGGTCATCAGAAGAACACTGTTGTTATTCTTGGCATGGATGGGAGGTAAGCAGATAAACAACTCGCCACTCCATTGACAAACTTGAATTGAGTATATGGTTTATGTTCTTTGTTGTTTATAACAGCTTCTACAGATGCCAGTTTGATCCGGTGAACGGGGGAGAAATGTCGCAACTTGAGTATCACAACTGTCTAAAACCGCCTTCTGTTTTCTAGATCCAATCTATTCTCTATAGTTCCTTCCTTGTCTATCTCTCCTACTTAAAGTGGTGAGATTTGGTGCAACCATATGGTGTTTATGTATAGTTTTTGTGTATTTTAATAACTCGAACTATTTGTATATATTGTAAAACCTTTGATCTTTAACCAAAAATGGTTCGTGTATATCTTTTAAAAATGTTTCTTCGATTAAAATATGAGGTTTTGTAATGAATCTCGTTGCTGTGTTTTTCCCAATACGATAACAGGAAAACAGCCATAACCTAAACCAAATCTCTGCACCTATCCGGTTTATTGACTCATACACATCTCAATTATCGATCAAACAGAGTACCTTCTAAAGGAGAGAAAAAAAAAATTGCGCATCCAGGGAATCGAACCCTGGTCAGTACCGTGGGAGGGTACTATGATACCACTACACCAGATGCGCTTTTGATTTAGTTGTGATGTAAATAGTATTTGACTAGTAATATTTCAGGGAAGCGTATGTGGTTATGTTTAAGTGTTATTTGTTTAGTCCGAACCAGAAATCTTAGTTAAATACAACAACACCACAAAGACGACGAACCAGAGAAGTAGCTTTGCAGCTGAGTAAATATCTTGAGGATCAAACATTAGTTTGAACATTGAGAAATCCAGAGTTTTGGAGAGGATGTTTCATGATGAAGGGCAATATGGCAATTACGGTGCAAGCTCAGATGGCAACTAAATAATTTTATTGATAGACTAGAAAAATAAAAGATCATGGTTTAAGATTGTACTATCATCATACCCTTTAAAATTTTATGCATGTGTACTACTCTTATTTTTTACTAAACAATGACTAAACCAGTTATCTTGAATCGAACGCTTATGCTACATCAAGAAAAATCATTTCAAAAACTGATTATGACTACAAGTAAATTGTTCAGGGTAGACCATTAAATACTCCACCATTAATGGGAGGTCAAGATTATAGTGTAACATAATTAAGGAAAACCTTAAACATTAATGTGTGACCCTAAAAATAAAATAAAAAATCTTCCTCAGCACTTACTCTTATCATCTTCTTCTTCTTCTTCGGGTCCCGACACACAGATCTGGTCCTGATTCAGACACAATCTAAGAGAGGATCATAGATATTAAAGAAAAATCTAACGAAATTTCAGGTGTTTCTAATTTGTGAAATAAATAATAATATAAAAATATTTGAAACTCTGTGAAACGTTAGACAGAACATTCCTGCCTGCCTGCCCTGAACGCGTAACCTTGGTGCGGGATCAGTAAGTCTGACAACAACAACACTCTTGAGGTGTTCACTTTCCTGTCTTTTTTTTTTTTTTTTGAAACACTTTCACTTTCCTGTCTAAAATGACAGTTTTTTTTGTTTGTTTTCGTTAACAGAAAACGGTAAGTCGTTGATGGGGAGATTAAACACAAATCGATGGTTTGGTTTCATTTAAAACGTTAAGCTCATGTAACTGTCCGCATCAAAAATAGAGCGCCAACAAATAACTTACGCTAACTAATTTGCTGTTTAGAATTAATTAACGGCTTGTTTTTATAGGAAAAAAAAAACACTATAAATTGATACGTCCATTGTTTACCTTCACTTCAGGATTTAGAAACATATATCACTATAATTTTCAGAAAAAATAATATTCTGAATTCACTATGATCAAGAGAGGGTATCAATCAATGGCGGCCACAATATACAGCTTTAAGAGCCTTTTCTTGTTGTTGGCCATTGTGATATTGTTCTCCGGTCGATATGGAGGCGCCACGGCAGCCACTAGAGGGTACATAAAGTACAAAGATCCAAAAGCTGCGGTTGAAGAGAGGGTAGAGGATTTGCTAAAACGAATGACATTACCTGAGAAACTTGGTCAAATGTGTCAAGTTGATCGGTTCAACTACTCATTTTTTCCTCCGCCCACGAACCAAGAAATCTTCACAAAGTACATGATCGGTATGTTACAAACAAAACTATTTATTATAAATCAAAATTCCAAATAAAATGTTTTGATAAATATAATTTATAACTGAACTGGTGCTCGAGTATAGGAAGCATTTTGAGCAATCCATATGATACTGGGGCTAGTCCATCAAAGCGGGTCGTCGTAGCGAACACCATGCAGAAATTGAGTCTTTCGACGAGACTTGGAATCCCTTTGCTTTACGCCATTGATGCGGTTCATGGCCACAGCACTTTTATCAATGCCACCATCTTCCCCCACAACGTTGGTCTTGGTGCCACTAGGTATATATGTATTCTCAGATAAAATGTAACATATACATATATATAAGATTTTGTATACGCTGAAAAGTGGAGTTTTTATAATTTGATTTGATGTGAATCCGTGTTGTTGAAGGGATCCTGATCTTGTCAAAAAGATTGGAGCTATAACTGCGCTTGAAGTAAGAGCTACAGGAATCGCACAAGCTTTTGCGCCTTGTGTTGCGGTAACTACTTTAAACTTAAAGTTTTGGTTAGACATACGCCAAAATAGATATATAGAATTTTTCTAAGTAGAAGATGGATGGAACAGGTATGCAGAGATCCTAGATGGGGAAGGTGTTATGAGAGCTATAGTGAAGATCCTAAAGTTGTGAATATGATGACCGAAAGTATCATGGAGGGATTACAAGGAAATGCTCCTTTCATCGCTGATTTCAAGTAAACCAAGAACTACTGCTAATGAGTTATAAACCAGATATAATGTGTATTAATCATTACTTAACTAATGTGAAAAATGTTTGTCTATACGATCAGGACTAAACTGGCTGGTTGCGCCAAACATTTTGTTGGGGATGGAGGAACGGTAGGTGGAATCAATGAGAACAACACTGTGGCTGATAATGCTACTCTCTTTGGTATCCATATGCCTCCTTTTGAGATAGCTGTAAAGAAAGGGATTGCATCAATCATGGCTTCTTATTCTAGTCTTAACGGTGTTAAGATGCACGCAAACCGGGAAATGCTCACTGATTACCTCAAGAACACACTCAAATTCCAAGGCTTTGTTATCTCTGACTGGCTTGGAATCGATAGGATCACAACTCCACCCAGAGCAAATTACACTTACTCTGTCGAAGCTTCCATTAATGCCGGCATTGACATGGTTTGCTCTCTTATTTCTTTCTTTTCTTTCAGTTTCGAGAATCATATATAAATGGGTTCTTGAAATGCTATACATATGCATATGAATCCCGGCGTAGACTCTGAACTGAGGGTTTTTAAAATGTAGGTTATGGTTCCATTTCAATATAAAGAGTTCTTAGAGGAATTGACAAAACTAGTGAACGGTGGATACATCCCCATGAGCCGTATCGATGATGCTGTTCGAAGAGTCTTGAGAGTCAAATTTTCTCTTGGTCTCTTTGAGAACCCTTTGGCAGAGGAAACTCTTATCGCCGAGTTTGGATCTGAGGTAAATTCAAATATACTTTCTGATTATGTCAAGACTTTGTATTAGATATACATATATACATTTTAAAGAGCTAAAGAAATAAATATGTCTATGATATAGACCATGTGACATAAAAAACTAGTATTAGTCACAATTTCATATACCATGTGGATATAAATTACCACAAAAACTATTATGCCATAAGATTATATATAGCAGTACTAGCTAGTTAGTTCTATTATACACAAGTGATGTGAGATTCTTAACACAACGTTGTAGGCGCATAGAGAAGTAGCGAGAGAGGCGGTGAGGAAATCAATGGTGCTTCTAAAGAACGGTAAGACAAACGTAGATAAAGTTATTCCTCTCCAGAGAAATGTGAAAAAGATTGTTGTTGTCGGCGCACACGCAAACAACATGGGTTGGCAATGTGGTGGCTTTACTCTCACTTTGCAAGGATTCAATGGAACTGGAGAAAACATTGGCCGTAACAAAGCCATGCAACTCCCTACCGGTAAAACCAGAGGTAATCAAAATAAATGTGTAAAGATACGTAGACTATTCACATGCACATGCATTATAATATTAGGATATTTATTCTATAATATAGGAACTACAATCTTGGAAGCCATCATGAAGACTGTGGATTCCACCACAGAAGTTGTATACGTGGAGGAACCAAACCAAGATACAGCGAAGCTTCACGCAGACGCAGCATACACAATTGTGGTTGTAGGTGAGGCTCCTTACGCAGAGACACCAGGGGACAGCACCACGCTAAGCATAGCCGCACCAGGTCCAGACACGATTAGACACACGTGTGGTAGTGGCATGAAGTGTCTAGTGGTCCTAGTCACAGGACGTCCGCTGGTGATCGAGCCGTACCTTGACACCATCGACGCTCTTGTAGTAGCTTGGCTTCCAGGAACGGAAGGACAAGGAATCACTGATGTCTTGTTTGGTGATCATCCCTTCACAGGCACATTGCCTCGCACGTGGATGAAGAGTGTGACTCAGCTTCCCATGAACGTTGGCGACAAGAACTACGACCCTCTCTTCCCCTTCGGATACGGAATCAAAACTTAAATCAAGAATCAAACCAAACCATCTATCATGTATGTAAATTATGTGAAAATGTTCAATGTGACGCTTTTTGATGCTTTGTTTCGAGAGTATGCTCTCCGATCTACCTGACTATAAAATCTCGCTCATTTTTTTTTGTCAGCTAATACGAATATGAAAAGACGTTATCTTCATGATTTGATTCATAATTTGTCAGTTTAAACTAATCTTTAAGTAAAAGTGCAGTCCACGGATAGACACTCTCTCTGAATATTCAAATGGAGTCCATATCTGTGTGGATGTCCAAAAACATCATGAGGTAGTTTTATTTGTTAGGGTTCAAACTTGAAATCGGAATGAAATTGAAAGCTATTCTAGGATATTAATCATCCAAGAGTGTGATTAGGTCAATGATTGTCTACCCTCATACTCACCGAAATACAATGAACTTTAAACCCTTAATAATTTAACTCGATACTGGTGTAATTATGAAACTGAAATCCTGATTATATTGAGAAAGTAGATATAGCATTCTAGAGAAAAGTGTAGATGAATGATATATGAGCATTCTTCGCTACTTTGCATAAGAGTGCTCATAATATAACAAAGTTTATTCATCATCCATCTTAACATTTTATCAAAAGAAAAGTTTATTCATCGAAGTCTTATTATAATCTTTTTGTTTATGTGGTCGATCGACACTAGACAGCGATTATGTACCGACTCAAAGGTTTGAGCTAGGCGAATATTCCGACGGAATAACATGCATAATGTTAACAAGATTCATTTGTCTTTACAGAGCTTTTTTTTTGGCTTTTCTTTTGTATATTATCCACTTTTAGATTAGAACAAATATCCTTTTATAATTTATCTTTTGGGTTTTCTCTATCAGTACATTTGATTGATCCACATATAAAAGTTACTCTTTCCTTTTTTCCCACGGCATGTTCGTTAGGTTACAGGTTTAAACTTGATCATTGCCGTTCCATACCTGTATCGAAAAACGGATATGACAAGAAAATAAAATACGGGCTAGGACTGTGAATTGAAGAGAGAATATGTTCTTCATATTCCCTCTTGGTATTTGCCTTGTCTCTCTTTTTGGTTCAAAACTGATATGCGTTTATTATTGATTTTTTTCATTTTTAAAAGACTGTTGTCATATTTTAAAAAATAATTTATAACGAGAATTATTAAAAAATAAAAAGGAAAAAGTTGAAAGTTGAAAATAAATAAAGTAATTTGAAAAAGGAGATGAATGAGTTGGCCACTACTTCTCGTAAAGTGTAACTTCACTGGCTGTTACATCATTTATTTACGACTTTCAGAGGATCTGGTTTATTGTAAAACATCAAAAATACCATTTAGAAGACCATTTATCTACACGCTAAATACTGTTCCAACACCTAATATGCGCGGTGCTGGTAGCTAATACTTTAAACATAAACCAACTATTTTTCAAATATTTGTGTTTCTAAACTCTTTTTCACATGTTTCATTTTATTTGTTAATTTTTTTACTACTAAGCAACCTGTCGTCCTTTAATATAAATTTTAGTGGATAAATCTGTCAATGGAATTTTTATAAAAAAGCTGATAATCTGTATTGCACATTGATATTCGAATTGAATTTTGAGCTACTTTATGATAATTAAGAGGACATAATATAATTTGTGTAGTAAATAAGAAAGTTGCAATGTCCGGAAAAAAGAGAGTAAAAGATGAGCATCTTTCACCAGGCATATAAAGTAAGATATTTTCATGTTAGCACGGCACATGGGTTTGCAACTTTGCATAGCCTTTAGAGTTTCTCTCAAGTTGTAGAATGTTTTGACTAATGGTCGGATCTTATCCTATTCATAGTATCGTAGTTTCTTTTCTTTGTTCACTGAAAAGTTGCATTTGTGTTTAAACATTTACTTGGAATCATGTTACATGGATCTCTGGCCTCTATCTACAATTTTGGAGTCGATCCAAACTGAATGGATCTCTAGCTTCTATGTATGATCTTGTTATATGCTTATCTTTGTCTAACAAATGAACCACCGTAAAGTAAGGTTAAAGTGGAATATCCTGTAATGAGCTTAAGGAATCTTCTAATCATTTTGAGCCGTCAATAGCCTTGGAAGTTCTTAGAAAGATCTTAGATATTTAATTTAATTTTCGAGAAAAATATTTTATTATTATATAGTATATAAAGATGTAATAGTGTTGAAAATGGAGGAAAGTGGATATACCAGCGAGCAAAAGAGAGAAGATAGTAATGTTATTTAAAGTAGAAACAAGACACAAGAAAAGGTGAAGGCATCAAATGTCGTTAGCAAGGAAGGGCCATTATCTTCTTTACGACAAAAATGTTATTAGGTTTCTGATGTGTAAAACGGTCTTAAAGACATTTTCTGTTAAAGACTCCTCTCAAAAATAAAGCTATATTTGACGGGAATTTTCTATTATTTGAAGAAAAACAAAATAAATATTTTTGAAATAAAAAAGAGCCATCAGACTGGGACAATCATTTTCTTGGCATTTAAACAAAAAAGAAATTAATAGACCACCAAGCTTGAGTCCCATGACTCATGGAAAATCCCAAAGCAATGCCTTAATAGGTGTTATGGTTTGTTTCGGTTTATTTAGTTATGGAGTTTTTCAGTTTCGTTTCAATTAAATTGGACCATGCATTTTATTTTCCCTATTAGTGTGTTATGTACTTTTTTCCATTTTATTTTAGATTTTCAAAAAATAATATTTCTGAATGTTAATAATTAATATGATTCCACAATCTTTTACCTTTTAACTCCGTTTCAAGTGTTTCAAGTAAAGTTAGATACCACTGGAGAAATGTTCAAGAAAATCAATGAATGTGCAGCATGTTTATCATTATAACACTTTCAACTTAAAATAGAATGATGTATTACAAAGGAAATTTGTCAATAAGTTGCAACACATTTGACTCTATGATGTATATGCCGACCATACTAAGCTTCTCCGTGGAAAACAAAATATTTATAAATCTCAAAAGTATTGGCAAATAAAGTAAATCACGGTCAAAGACTTGCACAAAGTATAGTATGTCTTCACGATATTTAGTAGAACTCACATCTAACAAGTGGGTTCAAAGCTCAAAGAGCTATAAGACAAAAATGTAATATGTTCAACTCTATGAAAACCGCAAACTCATTTTAAGCACTTTTTAAATCTTTTTTTTTCCCAGTTGGCAAGATATTTAAATCGTAGTGCAACGTTACTTGAAAACTGAAATCAAGAAGAAATTCTTTAAAAAAAAAAAAGACAAACAAAAGAGAGGAATGAAAAACATAGTAAAGAAAAAAAATATTTAAAAATAAAAAATAAAAATAAAGGATAGACAATAGTTTTCATAGTAGCTTCGCTTGTCTATAAATAAAGACATTCAAACCCACAGAAAAAAAACCACAGAACTAAGCACATTCGACACTTCCCACTCACTTCATCCTCTCTCTCTCTCTCTCTAAAATCGACTCTGTTCATTTACTTGTTTCTCTTCTTCTCTCTCTCTAGAACAATGGGCATCGTCGATGACAGTAGCAAGACACTATGGGGAAGTATGACCCTTGGTTCTTCACGTTATGTTCTTAACGGCAAAATCATGCTCGCTTCCGTTATCATCCTCTTCTTCGCTGTCATCCTCATCCTCTGTTTCCACAGCTACGCCAGATGGTTATTCCGACGTCAAAACCGCCGTATTCGCCGCCGTATCAGTGCTCATCTCAGATCTCTATCCGCCGCTCGAGACCCCACCCAATCCTCTTCCCTCTCTCCTCTCGATCCGACGGTGCTCGAGAAGATTCCGATATTCATCTACTCCGTTAAAACCCACAAATCTCCGCCGGAGGAGTGCTCCGTTTGCTTGTCGGAATTCGAAGAAGAAGACGAAGGACGTGTCCTTCCCAAATGCGGCCATGTGTTCCACGTTGATTGTATTGACACGTGGTTCCGGTCGAGATCTAGCTGTCCACTTTGTAGAACTCCGGTTCAACCCGAGCAGTTGGTTACTGAATCCGGTTTGATGAATTCAGAACCGGTTGCTTCTGTATTTCCATCGGTTAAACCAATTGAGGATATCGAAGCCGGAAGCTCGTCTTCATCCGACGAATCCGTTCATCGACGCCGCCTTCTTCCTCTGGTTCGCCGTTGAGATTCCCAACGGAAGCTTGCGAGAGGGAGGCGATTGATTTAGTCGGTATACTTGTTGAGATTCCCAGGGAAATTGAAGCTTCTAACTCGGGTTTAACCGGGGACGACGGATCTAATAATCGGGTTCGATGAAGAGGCTTATGGAGTATTTGATTACTTTCCCATTTCCCTAACTCAGAAATGTTTGATTCTGAAGAATCTAACCCGGTAATTGGGGAACCGGGTGGGAAAGAGATTGAGTCGTAATTCGGATTCGTAACGATCGGCTAACCGAACCGGCAAGCGGGGGGAAACAGGCAACGGTTACAGAGTTGTAATTAAAGTAAATATTAATCCAAGAATTAAGCCATTTGACCGAGATTTATTTTATCATTGTAATTTTTTTAAAAAAATATGTTCATTATTAACCGAATATTAGCCTTAATATTGTGTGCCGAGAAAATGCATACACATTGTACACCATTCAAGTCATTGCTGAGCCTGAATCAGAATGTTCCAGCTTATGAACTCTAGTAACAAAACTACTGGAAATTAAATTGAATTTATACACAACGATTGTGGTATTAGGTAGGATGGAGTTTTGACACAGTGACACGTACTCAAATTCTGACGTGGACTCAAAGACTCTGAGTGGGGGACCATCCCGATTAACTCTCGCGTGCGTTATGCATGGACACATTATAATGACGATGCATGCACTTTCAGTTTTAAAAGCTTCCTAGCGCACATGTCTCAAATTTTTCAAATTGATTTGTGGGGACGAATGACCAACTTTATTATAAGAATACTGATATAACATGTGGATTAGTTCTTTTTGTTTGTATAAAGTATTCGACTCTCTTGTTTTCATTCTATAATCCACACTATTGTTTAAATGAAAACATTCACATTAATTAATAAACCTAAATCGATATTTGCAATTACCAAATTTCAGGACTGTAGCCCAGTGATACGGTTTGAGTTTGGTATGTAAATATTATGGATTCTATAGATCTGATTTTATAAAGAAAATAACAGTTGTTGGAAAAAAACGTTTTAGATCCGTTATTGCTAGTATGTGTTTGTACTGTTGATGTACCTCGTTAGACACATATTTAAAGAGAGCATAATCTAAACGTTGGATACATTAGCATCTACAATAATCGTGCAGCAAGACCCTGGTGCAAGATGAACATTAAACGTTGACCTACTAATTAGTCGTGCCAGAACTGAACTTGTCTTCAATATAAGAGTTGAATACCGATTATATGATGTCATACTCATATTCAATGAATATGAAATGTTATATACAAGGGCGAGATTTGATTGCATGATTAACATAGTGGTGATTCATTGTGCTCTTGTGATTTTCGGAAGTGCAATATATACTAGACAATTGTTTGAATTATATCGTGCAAATCAATCTTGTGATTAATAACCATTGTTTATTTGGGTCTATAAAGATAGACAAATCGTTGTTTATGAATTCACTAGACACGAGTCGGCACAATAGCCACAAAACTACAAACAATCTCAAAGTAACTTTTATCATCAAAACTAGGCTAGTGTGGTCGGATGAGGTACGACAGATTTTAAAAAGGGCTTAACCATCTCAGAATAGAAATTTACCATTTAGATTTATGTATTTACATGATTAGGTAGTGTGACTATTTAACTCTCACGTAAAACAACTGAATTTACTTATCATGAATATACCGGCCCTCAGAAGATTAGTCGGACCTTTGGTTTCAAGAAAAAATCTTGTTTTTTTCTTTTTTTTCTTTATATATATATAAGCAGCCTCTTTAATCATATGAATATATTACTCTTGCAATTTCATTAAACAAAATCGAAGAGAAAATAACCAACAGAATAGATTGCATTAGTAATGCAACGAAGCAAATATAATCAGTACAAAGAAATAAAAGAACATTCATCAACGTCTAGAGTCGAGCTTCTCTTATGCATTCTGCATCAAAATTTCTTGATTTTCTAGCTTCCGAAATCTTTTTAGGAGAACTTTGTTCACCAACTTGCAATATTAAATTCTCGGGGATTGATTGAAACAGAAGAGTTGTAGCAATGTCGTTTTTGTCTTTTCAGTTGATCTTGGTTCAATCGCTTTCCATACCTTATGGACTCGTAGAAGTACCTTCATACTCATTACCCAAACTATGTAGTTCGACCAGTTCAGCATCAGACAGGCCACTGCGCCGGACACAACTTCTTTTGTCTTCACTAATGCTTTTGAATCCACCATTCTCTTATGTCTTGACTATTCAATCACAAAAACTTTGAGCTCTGATATCAAAATAAAGTAGTCAAAACACACAAACGTAGCTTGTATAAAACTGTCTTTCGTTTTATTATGTTTAGAGACTATTCTCAAAACTAAACATAAGCTTATTATCTTCCTTATGATCTATCACAACTTAAGACCATGATTAACCTCGGGTTCTTATGTAGGGTTTTTAGCGTAATTTAATAATCGGTTCTTAACTTTAACAAAGAAAAAGTTAAGAACTGGTTCTTAAATTACGCTAAAATCTTCACCTTAAAAACCCCGGATTAATAATGCTCTAATGATCACTATATATAGCTAATAGATATATTTCTCTATAGTGTATTAGATCTTCTTTTTTTCTTAATACAAATAGCTATTATTATCCTAATTCTTTTAAAGATAACTTATTCCCTAAGAACATTACTCAACAGCATGGTGGTGGTCCATTTTCAAGGACCATTTTGACGAGTCCAATATTTCTATATGAATACTAATTACGTGCCTGCTTTCGTTCATATATACAAGAAAAAAGACTTATCGTTCAGCAAAAGTGGTCAAATGAACTTCCTCGGTCAACTAATAATAGGAACCAATTTAATACGTATAGGGATTCACACATGGCATGCATGGTACAACATCGAATCTTTATACTATTGGGAAGCATAGATTCAACAAAACTTGATAAATTAGTGTAAACACCACCCATTTAAATAAACATTACTGCTCGGCCCACAATCAACCATCTACTATTGATACATATCAAAAGCAACTTTTCTATCCGCAATCTCAAAAAGTATATCAAACAAGTCAAGAATTTTGATTCTCTTTTATTATAAGGAAAACTGATAAGTGGTTTTAGTTCTATTAATTACACAAAGACAGTAGAGACAGGGACAACCGCTGGTTCAGAAGGAAGCTTATTTGCTATGTCGCGTTGCACGAGATTCCCCTGCGCCTTTGCCATCAATATTGACTTGTAAATCTCAACAAGCACTTTCTCATCGTACTCCTTCATCTGACGCGGCCCGAAACCAGATCCACCGTTTCCCGAAGCTCCGACGACCCGTGAGTTCGCAAACCGCATCATCATATTAACATAAGAATCACGTAACCAAACCAGAAGCTTCTTAGGCGAAGCTCTTCTGAGGACCCTCAGTTTTGGCATAATCTTGATCCTCCAAAAGCGTTTCTTCCGGGTCGGATCCATTTTAACCCGTTTTCCACTCCTTTGGCCCGGCGTTGATGACCCATCAAGCTTCTCGTATCCTCTCCACCTCCGCCAGTACCTCTTCCTTTTTATCTCCATCACACAACACACCCTTTCTCTAGACAATAATCTTTATGTAAATATATTTTGTTAGTGTATTTGTGTTTCTAGAGAGAGAACGAATGAAATATATAAGAAAGAGAGGAGATTTATAATACTCCTTCCATTTCATATTACTAATTTTATATATTTCCAAAATAAAAACACAATTATATATACCTAACCATATTTCAACTAATAAAAAAATAAACTGAAAAATTTTATTAATAAATTTTTCATTGAAACTCTGAAACAACGCTTATTTTCAAACGAAAATTTTTCTCTACAACAACAAGTAATAAGGAGTATAAAACAGGGGAGTAGTGACTAAGAAGACCTAAATGCACAAGTGTGTACGAAGCAGCAGGCACGTGATTAATACTCCCTCCGTTTCATATTAGTTGTCGTTCTAGATTTATGCACACAGATTAAGAAAACATTTAATTTTACATATTTTCAAAATAAAAACACTATTACCAATACACCTAACCATATATCAACCAATAGAAAAATAAAATAAAGAATATTACCAATAAATTTTGCATTGAAAACCGAAAACGACACTTATTTTGAAACAAAAATTTTACTCCAGAACGACAAATAATTCGAAACGGAGGGAGTAATACGCATCAATGCGATTTTCTAAAAAATCAACGAATGGTCTGGATAATGAATGAAGCAGCGTTATGGTTGATATTTTGAGGTCAACTAGCGTTGATTCTTTGTTTTGTCAAACTATCGGCGATTATTATCTTGAAGTAATGGTTTATCATCTGCTCTTTGGGTTCTAACGAAAACTACATAAAATTATTTAAACTAATAAGCGCAATGGCGTTTAGCGGGAGTGGATCGGCGATCGCTATTGCAATAATGGCGATGTGTGGGGGACGACACTTCATTGGGCCCATGTGACAACACTTCCACCAACTCCTCACCGTTTGATCTTTTCTCATTTTCATTCCTCATCGCAAGTCGATATGGAGGCTTAGTATTATTTGCTGCACAATATTTTTCTAAATCCTTATGTGGCGCTACATCAGTACATTAATATTGTTATCGTGGGAAACATTTGCCTTAAAAATAAACGTAAAAAGCCTACATTATTGACCTTACTGAACTGTGATTTCATCAATCCAAATATTCCCTCGTTGTGCTAATCACCTCACGTGGAAACTTCTCATGCACACGCATGCACACACGTAAGCATGCAACATTGTGTGTAATACTATCACTACCTCGTTTAATGATTCAACTCCCCCNAATCAATTTATAGCCCATTAAGTTACAAACGATTAGACACGAAGCACCTTCTACGCACGATCATAGCTTGCACGTGAAGCCACGTCTTTTTTCGCTTTACCTAAATAGCCTTTACCTATTTACTATATTGTCCCCCTAGTTTTGTTCATTATTTCTTTTATTAATCAGGTATTAAATAAATATATAGCTGTATAGAAGTGATGATATATGTACATTTAGATCTGAACGACGAAAAATGTCCAGAGAAATTTATACATCTCTAAAAACAAAAACCTTCACAATTATCTACTTATATATATATTTTGTAAATAATCTGTTTTAAAAACATTACTTATGACAATCAACTACTTTAATCTTACCATCCTTAGTTATAGCCTATAACTTAGCAACATTAATTCAAAAATGTGAAAACTTGAAATCATGAACTGATTCGACATAAATACACGCAGTCATGGTATTTTTCTCATTTCATTTATGGAGATCAGAACATCTTTTTGAAATTCAAATAAAGTTGGTCATTATTATGTAAAACATAAAAACCTCTTTTCTCAAACAATAAATCAAGGATATCAAGGGAAACTAAGTTATATGGCTATGGGCAAGCTAGTAAATGGCATTGTAAATTCCGAAAACATTAATATATTCTTTTTCTTTATTGTATTAGCTCAGGCTGATCAGCCTGCGGAATCTTAAGCAACAACCATGGCATTACCTACATGATCAAATTTAGTTACATAAAATAATGATTTTATTCTTATTCCAGTAGATTTTTCAACTTTTTATTCATGCAAAAGACATGTCAGATAATTAAATAAAATGTTAATGTGTGCGCTAAAGATCGAGTACGTTGTAGTTTACTTTTCTTTATAGGGAAACAGCATACGAATATTTTTATACTACAATTAATAAAGAAAAAGTTTTTGAGAATCGCAATATAATTTTATTTTTAAAATGTCAATAAATACACTAAGAATAAAAGGCAGCTTCATACATACATACATACGCTGCACATCTGCTCCCTCACCTCGTTCCTCGCGCTCTCTCTCTCTCTCTCTCTTTCCTTGAGAAACAAGCCACAGTCACAATCGATCTACTCTCTGATCTCTCCTATAGTACAATGGTTGTTGTCGAGAGCTTTGCCCATGGCGAGCCAGAAGAAACCGTTGATTTCTCTGAAACGCCGCGTTTCAGTGACGACCTTGCTTCAGCTTGCTCCACGCCGTTCGTCAGCGCTCCGTCTAGTCCCGGCCGTGGTCCACCGCCTGGTTATTTCTTCAGCGCACCGTCGAGTCCGATGCATTTCTTCTTGTCCTCGACTGCTCCATCGGAGAATCCGAAGCTCGATTCGTCTTCTTCTTCCGGCGACTTTGAGTTTGATTTCTCGTCTCGGTTGTCTTCCAGCAGTGGTCCAATGACCTCCGCGGAGGAGCTCTTCTCAAACGGCAAGATCAAGCCGATGAAGCTCTCTTCCCACCTCCAGAGGCCTCAGGTCTTAGCGCCGCTTCTAGATCTGGAAACCGAAGAAGAAGAAGAAGAAGATGCGAAGCCAGATGGTAGGCGCGGGAGGGATCTGAAGCTGAGAAGCAGATCTGTTCACCGCAAAGCAAGATCTCTCTCTCCACTCCGAAACGCAGTGTATCAATGGAACGAAGAGGAAGAGGAAGGAGTAGTCGCGGGAGAGAGAGAGGTGAAGGAGTGTATACGGAAGTTACAAGAAGATTACGAAGAAGACGAGACGAAGAGTAACGGAAACGTGCCGTCAGCTGAAACGACGCCGTCTTGTTCTGCTTCTTCTTCTCGCTCGTCGTCTTACGGAAGAAACTCGAAGAAATGGATCTTCCTCAAGGATCTACTTCACCGAAGCAAAAGCGAAGGAGGAGGAAACGGCAAGGAGAAGTTCTGGTCAAACATCTCATTCTCTCCTTCCAATCTCAAAGACAAGAAACTCAAATCAGAGGACGCAGCCAAGAAGCAGAAACAGAAACAACCACCGCCGGCGAAAAAGTCTCCGATCACCGGAAAACCGATTAACGGAATAACGAAACGGCGAGGGTTGCAGCCGTCGCCTCACGAGCTGCATTACACAACGAACAGAGCTCAAGCAGAGGAGATGAAGAAGAGGACATATTTGCCGTATAGACATGGACTCTTCGGCTGTTTAGCGTTTAGTTCCAAAGGTTACAGTGCCTTGAACGGTTTAGCGCGAAGCTTAAACCCGGTTTCATCCGGTTAAAGTTCGTGTTGTGTCATAGATTTATTATTATTGTTAAGCAAATGTTTATGTATAGACTGTGGATTCAATAATCCTCATGTTATAAATAGTATATGTAAGATGATCACTGCAACTCTCTGTTCTCTTAGATAGATTACTATGATTCTCCTATGGGAATCATTTCAGCAATCTAAATTTTTACAGTGGTGTTGTAATAGTCAGTAATAGTTTTGTCTTTTATTATTCTTATGGCCAAGAAGTTAAAGTTAAGGTTAAGTTAAGAACTGCGCCGGGTTAGGTTTGTGTAAGGGAATCTAGTTGGGTACGGGTGTAAGCGGTTATTTTGTCGAATTTAAACTTGTAATTGATACTGGATTTCTGATTCGGGCCGGTAAATTATTTATTAATAATAATAATAAAAAAGGTTGAGGTTAAGAAACAACAATGGTGGTTGTGGGGTTTTGGTTTATTAAAAGAGAGAGAGAGCAATAATTTCTGGAAGTACTCTGGGAGATCTGCAGAAGGGAAAGAAAAAAATAAGATCGGGGCCATGAGTGAGTTGTGTTTTGGAGTAATGTGTGTGTAGAGTTAAGAGAGAGCATCTTCATCATCTTCGTGATGACCCATTTGTGGTTTGTCTTATTAAACATTTGGTGATTGAAACTGCATCTTTCAAGTCTTATCTATTTGGCCTTTAGCTAAAATAACATATGCTTTTTAGTTAATATATCTACTTGTTCTTTGGATTTTGTTTCGAATATTATCTTTTAGATGATTAAATTGAATAATATACATACCACTTTGATGACAAGAAGCCTACCTACCGTGAGTAATGTATGAGGTTTTTATTTTCACACTCAATTGATTAACACGACATATACATATCATGCTTTTAGTTGTTTTTTCTTCTTTCTTCTTTTTGGAATTTCATGCTCTTAGTAACATTTGTATTTTATATATGTTCATTTCTTGATAAATCAAGCCAAACTTAAAAACTCCAAATTGCGTCTTTACTCGATTTGATTAATCAAAAGCAAATCCAAGTTGAGGATAAAAGCAACAAAAAGATGAAGAAAGAGATGTAAGTTAATCCAAACAACATATGTGTCAAATCAATTTACACTAAGTTAGATCTTGCTAAATGAAACTGAAAATTAAATCCAAGTGGAATACACACTGTTACATGGTTGATCAGATTTATGTATATATGTAGCTATGTTAATGGCTTTTGGTTTTGCTACACAGCCCAGTGTTTGCAGAAACCCGTGGCTAATACTAATAAGAATGATTTTTGGTTGAAAGACAATTAATTAATAGTAACAGTGTCTTTCTCTGCTGCCACGGCTGCGGCAAACAGTTGTCGATGACAATAACACCGAATATTAAATTCGGTTACGTGTACTTATAGCGACCTAAGAAGATCTACACCGCTCATCAACAAAACATATTTAGCTGTCTTATCATTCTGAAATATACGATTCAACCCACATGAGCTTGTCTTTATTTTGGACCCAGTGCTGCATCTACACTACTAGCTTATACACAACTATTGAACTATATAAGTAATTTCTCTGATTACTTTAGTGAGAGATTAGAAAAATGGCCATGTGGGTTGTCGTTAGAGAAGAATATTAAACACAGAGGAGGTTCATACTTAAACATGACCCACTCCTGAAACGTAAGAATCTCACTTCTTTTTCTCTTCTCCATAAGACTCCAATGAGGGTAACAACTTGGGCCAAATTACATCAAAAGACAGTCCTGTCATGGGACATTAATGCTTCTTAAAAGAGTTTTATAGGAGATATTTTGAAAATTAAGAAACGTCAGTTCTGTGTCATATCATAGTATTTACATTTTTTCTCCCAAAAAAAGAGAAAATAATGGGATTTAATTACTAGAAAGTACTCTCTCCATTTCATATTACTTGTCGTTCTAGGTTTATTCACACATATTAAGAAAACATATAATTTTGTATATTTCCAAAATAAAAACACAATTACCTATACACCTAACTATATTTTAACCAATAGAAAAATAAAAACACAATTACCTATGAATCTTATTAATGAATTTTGCATTGAAACTCTAAAACGACACTTATTTTGAAACGAAATTTTTTTCCTACAACTACAACTAATATGAAAGAGAGAGAGTAATTTTTAGGGCACAAGTTACAAATCGTGACGTCGGATGAGTCACTTCAATCAATCTGCAACAGTTATCTATTGTTTGTAAACTGTACACACTTGATCGCTCAGCTGCGCTGGTCTGATCTGATCTGCCTCACTGTTTATGTGTGGGAACTTTCCATTCCCAATAAACCAATAGTGTCAGCTGTAATTTTGCACTAGAATAAAATAATATTATCCATGGGTCTTTCGTATATGGGCCATTTTAACCAAGCCCATTAAAAAGTAAACACAGTGGAGTTAACGCCATCTTCAACGTAAATGGACCTTGTTAAGAAGAAGAAGAAGAGTCAGCGAATCTGCACTATTTTATCCACGTGGGTGACATTGATTGGTTAAGTTTGTGAGAGACTTAGTCCTGATTGGTTAAGCATTGCGATGTACACGTAATTTCACACCACTCTGGGGATTCGAATTCTAAAATGGTTTTGGAATCCTTCCTTCCGCGAAAGAGGGAAGTGACAGATTCGTAAACTTTTGATTCCTTCGTCAAGAGTACGATCCTCTCCTGATTTCCGTTTCGATGGCGATTCGGTGGTCAGAGCTATGTATCGTCTTGTTCGCACTCTCTTACGCCATCTGCGTCATTGCAGGGTAAGCATATCTTTCGACAGTGATGTGTGTATTCATTCTTCTTTGTGAATGCTTGTTGTGAATTTCAGGAAGAGCTACTACGATGTGTTGCAAGTGCCGAAAGGAGCGTCTGACGAACAGATCAAGAGAGCTTATCGGAAACTCGCTTTGAAGTATCACCCTGATAAGAATCCAGGCAACGACGAAGCCACTCGCAAATTCGCCGACATCAACAACGGTAGATAGTTTAACTATTTTCTCGTTTTTTGGAAGTTAGATTTAAATGGTGTGTCTATGTTGATAATGTAAACAGCTTATGAAGTGTTATCGGATGAGGAGAAGAGGGAGATTTATAACAAGTATGGTGAAGAAGGTCTTAAACAGCATGCTGCTAATGGAGGCCGAGGAGGAGGAGGAGGCATGAATATGCAGGACATCTTTAGCCAGTAATGTTTCTTTCTTTTCTATAGATTTCCCCCAGTCTCTTAATTGTAAGCATTATAGGAATTAATGGCATAAAGATCAATGGTCAATAAAACAGTGGCTAAGGTTTTGCTTCAAGAACTTGCATTTGAAAACGTTTGTTTGAAAGATTATGTGTGGATGGATAGAAGTGGAGTGATTTCTTTGTATGGATAGTGGACACCAATGAATTTGTTTGATCATGTTAAAGGGCATTTTGTTGTAATGCAAATACTTTCTAAATTTTGATAATGTTTTACATTCATGTTAAAATGTAACAGATTGCTAATGTGTGGAGATTATTTATTAATGTGCCTATTAGGTTTTTTGGTGGTGGTGGTTCGATGGAGGAAGAAGAGAAGGTTGTCAAGGGTGATGACGTCATTGTCGAACTTGAGGCCACTCTTGAAGATTTGTACATGGGAGGCTCTATGAAGGTATGCTACCCTCCCTCTAAGGATGTTGTTATTGTCTTCAACTCGTGTGGCTTCATAACTTCATCACTGAATATGATTTCATGGTGTCATTCCGAGATTCTTTACGTTTGAGAGATACTTTGGTTAGAGTAGGTGATTCTTAGACAAATTACCTTAACTTTTGGTTTCTTAAGGAGGATGTCCCACGGTGATTTATCTATCAGGTATGGAGGGATAAGAATGTAATAAAACCAGCTCCTGGAAAGAGAAAGTGCAACTGCAGGGATGAGGTTTATCACAGGCAAATTGGTCCTGGAATGTTCCAACAGATGACAGAACAGGTAAGGCAGATCTTTTCAAGCCTCTCAATCCATCTTCTTGAGTCCAGTCTCAAGCCCACCTGTCTAAAAACATATCTGGCTCCTGTCAGGTCTGTGACAAATGCCCCAATGTTAAGTTCGAACGAGAAGGATACTTTGTCACAGTTGATATCGAGAAAGGAATGAAAGACGGAGAAGTAAGCCTCCAAACTCTACTCTACTCTACACACCCTTATGTTGTAAACCTTAGGTACTACATATTACTGTAGCTTTGAAACTCACTGTGAGCTAATCTATGCTTCCTTTCAGGAAGTGTCTTTCTACGAAGATGGTGAACCTATTCTCGATGGTGAACCTGGTGACCTTAAGGTTAGCCTCTTCCCTAAGCTTCCATAGTCCTTGATTCACTTGACTTCAAGATCAGAGAATGAACCGTTATTGTACCATTTGACAGTTCTGGATAAAAACTGCACCACATGCCCGTTTCCGGAGAGATGGCAACGATCTACACATGACTGTCAACATTACACTGGTACATACATATTCCACTAACCTCTTCTGTATCTCTACGTCATAAACCAACAGTTTATTTGTTTACTGATTCTACTTTTAAAACACATCACATGTCAGGTTGAGGCGCTAGTTGGGTTTGAGAAATCATTTAAACACTTGGATGATCACGAAGTTGACATCAGTTCCAAGGTAGCACTCTACATTCTCTTTACAAGACAAAACAAATCATCTAAAATGGTTATTTTGGGTTGAATGAATATGGTGTCTGTGTGTGTGGTAACAGGGAATTACAAAGCCCAATGAAGTGAAGAAGTTCAAAGGAGAAGGAATGCCACTTCACTTCAGCACGAAGAAAGGCAACCTCTTTGTCACTTTCGAGGTTTTGTTCCCTTCTTCCCTCACTGAGGATCAGAAGGAGAAGATTAAAGAAGTCTTGGCTTAGTACTTTTTTCCCTAGAAATTTGAAAATTGAATTTTGGGGATTAAATAGAACTTGTGATGGTCCTTTTATGTAACACGACTAGGTTTTAATATAGAGAAAAGGGGAGACAAAGTGGAAGATGAGAAAAGCCACAGGGATGTTTTGATCAAATTGTCTTTTTTCTCTATCTATCTTATGCTTTTGTTAATCAAATTAGTGCTGATTCATGTAAGCTTGGGATTATTACTGTGACAAAGGGTCAAGTGCAAAAGTAAAAGTAAAAGCATGTTTTGTTGTATGGCCTCAATACGTAAACATGTTCAAAGCTGTTGCATTAAGCAAATGAAAACCGGATTAAATGAAGAATTTTCATATCTCAAAACAGCAAAGATTGAAGCAGCATTTGCAAAGTTAGAGAGTGAGTGAAAGGAATTTAAACGAGTAGATCATCATTGTGATCTATGGAGTTTTGGTAGCTTCAGCGTCCTTGTATCTCCAGGGACTAAGAGCTTCTCCCATGGCTGCAAGTTTCGTTAATAAAACAATTTCATCAAATCTTGACAAAAAAACAAACAAACCGACAGCTTTTTCGTTAATAAAACTATCTCGCCGGCTTGTTTCATCCTCCTCACTTCAAATTTTCCTCACAAATTCAAATGTTAAAACTAGTTTTGGGCCGGAGGTAGGGGTTTAGTTCAGTGTGGTTTTGTAAACTGGGCTTAGATGGCTTCTTCTTTTCTCATCTGAAATTAGCGAGAAAAATGTTAATACTTCCCAATTAAGGCCATTTTAAAGCCTAGGACCTCCTAATTAAGCCCATTATAAAAGCCTTCTAGCTAACTTCCCATATTTAAACTAAAAAACTTGTAAAAAATCGGGTATTATAAGATTATAATGATGTAATCCAATGTCGCCATTTAACCAAAGAGAGTCGCATATAATGATATAACTATAAAATATAATACTAGTCTAGTAGACTTTGGTTATAGTTAATGGTCGTTTTATATATAACGTAACATCAGTTTACGCTTATGAATTGTGTGTTGGACATTGCTTTCTTGTGGAAAATTTCAAAATAAAAACTCAATTTTGAAAATAAAGCATGAGACCAAACACGTTATGATATTTTCTTTGGAGGCATCTTCGAGGAATGTTCCACCCGTGAAAGGACAGAGAAACAAAACGTGCTTCCATTATAAAACTGCCAGCTTGCTTTCAAAAATAATAAAAAAAGATTTACTCAAAACTTATTATCTCCCTTTAATTTTATTTTATTAAAAAAATATTGAAAAAGCCTTCGCCAGCTCATCACATCTCCTCCTTTAAAAAGAACCCTAGGGATTACTTCATCGCCTTCTTTCGTTTCGCCTTGCATCTATAGCTTTTTTTTAATATATTTTAACCTCTTCTCTCGATCAGCTAAGTATCAATCCCTTCTGTTCTCCTTCGCTTGATTCATTACCTTCTGTTCTCAGATCTATTCTCTGTTGATCTCAGATCTAGATCTAGGGTTTGTTTGTTTGAAAATTTGGGGATTCTGAAAAAGAAGGAATGATTATAGGTTCTCTATGAGCTACTCAGTTCTTCTTCGTCGTATTCGCATAGTACACTCTTTCTCCGTCGTTTATCTCTACTACTCCTACGTCTTCTCATGAACTAATCGTCTCCGATCTCATCTCTTTTAGCTCTCTCGAATAAACATTTCTTAGTTTTTCTTCGTTCGATCTAGCTGATTCTTAAATATATTAGAATTTGGGGGTAATTAGAAGAATTATATTATTATTATATCGTTTAATTTTGGTGAGGAAAAGTCAAAAAGTCAACGGAAATGGGATCGACAAGTCCTGATTCCGACAACGATCCGAGGTACGCGGCCGTTACTGACGAGAGGAAGAGGAAGAGAATGATCTCCAACAGAGAATCCGCTCGGAGATCAAGGATGAGGAAGCAGAAGCAACTCGGTGATCTCATCAACGAGGTTACCGTTCTCAAGAACGATAACGCCAAGATCACCGAGCAGGTTGATGAAGCTACGAGGAAGTACGTTGAAATGGAGTCCAAGAACGACGTGTTGAGAGCACAAGCCTCGGAGCTGACGGAGAGGTTGAGGTCGTTGAACTCAGTGCTTGAGATGGCTGAAGAGATTAGTGGTCAGGCTTTGGATATTCCTGAGATTCCTGATTCTTTGCAGAACCCTTGGCTGATTCATTGTCCGATCATGCAAACCAATCATGGCTTTTGCTGAGGATTTACTCATCGTCTTTGTAACAAACTAGAGTCATTGGTGTGTTGTCTTACTTTATAAAACTTCAATCTCTTGTTTTTCAGTTATTTCAGTTTGTCTGGTCTTGCCGTAGTTTTTTATTACATAAGATAAGGTTGTCGTGTATTTGTGTTTTCTTAATGAATTCTAGCTTTGTGTTGTTTTTCTTATATTTATATGATTAATTCTATTTTCGACTATGAATCTTGTCAAATTACAAAGTATATAACCTTCTTGAGTCTCAAAGACAGCCATACATATCATATCACCAAACTGACAGGAACAAAAGTTTTGTATGTAATGGAAGGACGAGATAGTGGAAGATGATGAATCTCAGTTTCAATTGTCGTAAGTACGACACTCGTCAGTCTCGGGATTGTCTTTGCAGTATTCCTCCAAAGGGTCTGAGCCTCCAGCTTTCTTCTTGTCTCTAGCGTGGCTAGCTGCTGCGCTAAGCTCTTCGACCTCGTCCCAAGCAGCTACACACTCTCCGCTCACAGGATCGCCAGCACAAGTATCCTCTGCGTCCTTGATGCTCTTCTCCACTTTATCCGATATCACTCCTTCTGGGGTTGCTTTAACGGGCCTAACTGTCACCATACGGTTTGTTCTTCTTGAACCAAGATTCCAAGGATTGTTCAAACGGACCGGACCTGCGAGACGAACTGATTGAGCCTCGCTGGTGATGACGGCTCGTTGGGTTCCAATGTTGAGACTAGTAGCTATAGTTGCCATAGTTGGATGAAGCAGGCTTTGAATGTTTTTTTTGATAGAAGAAGTAGATAGTTCACATAAACTGGAGTGAAAGGAGATTATATAAAGTGTGCATGAATTAAATTTATGTGAACCCCATTTCTTATCACATACTAACCAACCATAGAATTACACGTGTTTGAATAGATATTTTTTATACGATCGAAATGTGAAAATATTGTAGCCGTCCAAGCCGTTTTTCAAGAAAACCACTCACTGCTCTTCAGATATTTTTATCCCAAAAACATTAAAATCAAGTCAAGAAAGATGTTCTGAAATTTAACAAATGATATCCAATTTGTTGTTTATTTCTTAAGCAATCAACTCCTTTTTTCTCAGGTAACTTTTGTTTGAGAAGTCAAGAAACCATATAAATAACATAAAAAATAGAGCTTGAGAGTGGTGGTCTAGTGTTGAATTTCACTCTTCAGGGTGCACAACGCTGATCTCACCTCTCTCAAGCAAGTCATAGAAAGCTCTGGTTTTCCTCTGCTCGTTCCAGTGGTGCATCTTCCAAAGACCACCAGCAGCTAAACCAAGTGCCAAACCGATAACTAATTCCTTCACCACACTCGGGCCTTTCAGTGTCGCATGCACAACCTTATGTCCAGCCATTTTAACCTTGCACAAATCCTCTGCCATAGAGTCAATTACAACCATCAAAAAACAATACGAGAACTTCACAATACTCATGAATCAGCTAAATATGAAAACGTGATTTAATAATAACCAATAAACATCTCTATCTATATATATAAAGTCTCTTATGGATCAAGATATGTTCTGTAAGAAAATTCTTATGTACATAACCACATACACACTCTTAAGGAAGAAATATATTCTGAAAGCAATTTCTTCTATTGGTATGCATATAATATACACACACATACACTCTCTCTTCTGGATCCAATATGTTCTGAACAAAATTATGAAGGAGCTCAAAACACACACACACACACGCACATGTACAAATTGGCATCTTCCCCAACAGAGAGAGAGTCAATCGAAACCGCGAAAGCGAGAAAAACAGAGAAGAAAAGTTGGATCCTAATCAGATGGATCCGAATCTGATAAAGTCAATCCGCTACATGTTTTGATAGCCAATCAAATCATAAACTAGAATATCGCCTCGAAATTTTAGAGACGAAATAGATCAATGGAGGAATCTGGGATTTTACCTGCGTAGATGAGCTAGAGCTAGAGCTAGAGCTAGAGCTAGAGCTAGAGAGAGAGAGATGTACGACGACGACGAACGAAATGGGAAGCAGAGAGAATCTGATCTCACCTCAGTCATCTACTTCCTTAATCTCTTGTTGGGCCTATATATGGGTTTGAGAAAACCGAAATGTATGGGCCTGACGGCCATTTATTTTCTTTTCGTGCAACTACATTCATTTTGCTTATTTATCTGAGTTGATTTATTTTGAAGACATGTGAGCAGATGTAATACAAACAAATTAAAGTGGCTTAAAGGCTAAAACCAATATAAAATATAGATGCTATTTCCTTAAAATAAAATATATAGTAGATAGATGTATTTTTTTTTTCCTTACGGTCTTTTCAATAAATAAAATATATATAGTATGTGGATTTATTATATTCTTGTTTCTCCCCTTAATACTACACACATTTATATTTATATTACTATTTTATTTCTTCCTTAGACATGCATGGTGCATGTAACATATTGAACTCTCTGTATATATCTTTGTGAAAATGTAGTTACTTTTAATACACGAGGTTTATCCTCTTTTTACTTTTTCATTTCTAAAATATAGTATTTTCAGCAGTATATGGTATATAGTTGTTCTTATGAAAAATATATAGTTGTTCTTATGCTATTTCTGAAAATCGATTTATTTTTAATACACCTGTATATATACCGTTTGAAATCTTAATACAAAAACATCTTTGAAATGACAATAGAGTCGGCCACAACTTAAAAAAAAAAAATATGAACCCATTATTTTGTTGTAAACCAGAAAGAAAAAGCTCTCTGAGTGTGGTACCAAGAACAAAACAGCAAAGGGACATAGAACCGTGTAAACCTAATATTTATCCTAGAGATCGTTTTCCATGGGTGTAAATGCAACGTTCTTGGGACTAAATAACTTATATGCAATAAAACCCGAAACAACAAGAGAAAACATGGAAATCACAATGGCAGAAATGCTGGTTCCATCACTAGAGGCCTTGACAGTTGAAGCAGTGAGCCCCGAAGAAGAGCCTGAAGAAATATCTAGAGGGATCCAATCACAGTTGATCGTGTAGTGCCCTGATCCGTGCCACGGTTTGCTGTCCATTGGGTACCAGAATGCAACCGACATTTTGGCTGTTGAGCCAAGCGTGAACTGAACATCCTGTAGATAAGAAGATGTTTTGTCTTTTAAACACATGCTTCCGTCAAGTGTTTGACAGAGGTGAATATGGTTTAAAAGAGTATAAGAATACTGATTCACAGAGGCAAGAACCTTTGGAGGTTATGCTATGCATTATAGAAGGGACAATGCTATGTAATAGAGAAGGAACAATGGTGGCTGACCCAAGTAAAGGATTAACTCACCTGTTGGAGACGGTCCATAGTCCTTAAAGGCCTTGAAAACTCGAAATAGTAAGTTCCTTTCTGGCCATCTGGCGTATAAGGGCTGTCTTCCGCTACATACCCTGTGGGAAAACTTCAAAGATAAGCAACCAGAGGAGTTGCCTAAGGCTAAGAGATAGTTTATAAACACTGATCTCTAACACAACTCCACCTCTTTTTTCCAGTTTAAAGCATGATAATGTATGACTGACCTGATTGAGTAGTGAAGCTGCTATGCCACCACGCTCCATGCCAATCGTTCTGTGCACTAGAATCATTTCCTGCTAGAAGAATATCCATGAGGATCACGTATTTGAAATTTTTCACACAAGAAAGAAAGAAATAGCTCTTCAAGGTCCCGAGTTCATAAGCTAGCACCCAACTAGAAAACAAATGCTAATTAAACCTCCATAAACTGAAGCAAAAGAAAAAAAAAAGTAATTTACGTTCTTGGTTGACATTGTTTAGTTCATATGGTCATTATAGGGAACTTCTATGCTATTAATTTGCCTTGTGAGTTATAATATAACACTCTCTGCGTTAACAAGTACCTGAGGGACCAAGACCATCAAGGTATCGACAATGTGGATTCCAAGCATAAATGTCAACCAGATGACCATATCTGTTCATATGAAGAGAAAAACACACACAGAGACATTCAGTAAACAAATTAAACATCAATACAGATAAGCAACTTGCAAAACAAATAAGACAACCACCAGATCAAAGTATGAGAAAGACAGAAGTTATCAAATCACCTGTCACCTCCATTTCCTTCCCCATTGTCTACTGGATTACCACCGTAAAGACGTCCTGGAATAGCATTTCCAATGGAGAAATGCATAATATCAACCTCGAAGCCTTTGCAAGACTTGCTGGTACATGAGTCCGTCCCTTCTTTACAACCACCCATCTTATGTAGTAGCAGAAAGTTGCCAATTAAAAAAATTACACATTTTAAATGAAAACTTCAACAAATATAGTCAAGTCACTTGGGAATCTTACATCATGATAAGTAGCTTGATCACCAATCTGGAACATGAGAGCCACTGAAGGGCACTTCTTGTTTTCACTGGATATAAAGAAGCAAACGTTAGAAATCAATTAAATCAAAATCATGGAAACATATAAACACACTTACCCTTTGTCGTAAGCGTAGTTTCCATCAATTTCCAGCATGAAGTAAACATCTCGACCATCATGTAATGCCTACAAAGATAGATCCAACCCATTACACATTCGGACCGAACAAAAACTAATACGATTCATCGAAATCAAGTCGTCTGCATCACTAATACTCTGACTAAACGTCGCAAACAATGTCCGATTCGAATCAACGCAGTACCTTGACTGTCATCTGCCCGGCGGCATATTCGTGGTCGGCGTCGGGATCAAGTGCGGGTCGGAGAGGGAACTCAGAGCCGTCAATGTCCTTCCAGTCATCGTTCCGACCATCGAGGGTGATGAGCCCCGGTCTGAAATCAGCTGAGACTTGGATCTCTGAGTCCGATTCACAACTCCATTCGCCGGACTCCTGGTGCGACACGACCGTATTCGTACCGAAGATCAAAAGCAACGGTAAAACCAGAAGCTGAAGCATTATTGGATTCTCTCCTCCGTGAGATTTTGACTTCTCTCTGTAGGATTGGTTTGGAACAGAGTTGACTAACGAACGATTAGTTATCGAAATCTATTCTCCTTACTACTCTCTCGCTTCAGCTTGACTCTTCAAACGGTATGCAAATCTCGACATCTGTATAACAAGGATGATTATTCATATCGACTTAGTGGGCTTTAGTGTTACTCGTAATGGGCCTTTTAATACTGTAAAGCCCCATTAAATCCTCGAGAGTCCATAACTAACCAATGAATGTAATGAGAATACCTTGTCCTGACCCCAAACATCCCACACAATGAAGCTGACGTTCTTGAATACCACTGTCTCCACACTGATACCTAGCCAAAAAAAAAAACAAGAATTGTAAGTTCCACACTGATACTCTGTTAATCATAGGCTATATAATCAGTCATAGATGAAAATCCTTCAACAGGTACAAGCACATAACATTCTAACAAAAACATAAATATCTACCCTCAAATATCTCCATAATCCACACATTCTCAATCATATAACATGAATACTTTAATTCAGTCCGTGGAGATGAATGCACATTGTTTTAAATTTCACATACTAGAGTGGATGAGAAGAGCAAGCAAACTCACCAATAGTGTAGAGTTTTTTATAGTTATATATGTAAATGCTCAATTTCAACAACAAGTTGCGGGGATAGCTCAGTTGGGAGAGCGTCAGACTGAAGATCTGAAGGTCGCGTGTTCGATCCACGCTCACCGCATTATTTTTTTTGATACTCAAATGATTAATGGGCTTGAGCCTCAGTACAGACCAAAAATTAGAAAATACGATTTTTCAGCCCATATAAATTTAAACTAATAGATTTGAAACTTGCGAGCCCAAATAACCTCAAAAAGGTTAGAAG